>JAGVVM010006392.1:0-31930 GCA_019149425.1 Psidium friedrichsthalianum
ACCTGTGACCGTTAACGTTATTCGGTCCCAATTTTTCAGGACCTTTGTACCGTACCGGTACCGGACCTGACCGGACCGCGTCCGGTTCCCCAATTTTCATGAGCCGCGCCCGTGGACCAAGGAACGGACCGTATCTGCTAACACCATTACTTATAAAAATCTACTCTTAGAAAGAAATGCAAAATATGTTTAGTTGCTATAAATTATATTCATAATATTGTTCTTGAAGACAAATTGCATCCACTTCAGGTTCCTCCACTCAATCACAAAGTTTTGAAGTCCTAACTTTTTGTTTTTGTAGTTGGATAGTGATAACGACCCTAAGCTTCACCGTATATGGTGAATTTAGTAGCAATATCACCTAAACTTTAACTAATTCAATAGGTATCTAGTTTCCTTTTTTTTATTATTTGTTTGAAGTCAAATATTCTAATTCTTTTTTTATATTACATTAGTTATATTGGCCGTCCGTCCGGCCTGTATCCTGTCCCCGTTCCCATACCACACACGGGACCTATGACTGACCGCCGTTCACCGGTCCGTCCCATTTATTGTGACCGTGACCTGGACTGCTCCCTTTGATGACCTTTAACGTCAACCCTTCCTGTCCGGTCCGGTCCTTTTTCCGGTCCGATCCAGTTTGCACACCCCTTAATAGCATCTCAATTCTAGTACCACATACGCCAATCAAGAACAGGTATACCACGTCTAACCCTAGTCCATCTTTGGGGTCTATCTCTATCCAACTACCTCACAGTCATCATCTTTATCACTCCAAGTCTCGAGTAGTCTCTTATTTGAGCTGATCTTGCTCTGATACCACTTCAAACGGGGAAGTCACACCCCAAACCTGGCAGACGCGCAAATCCCACCTTTGCTTATTTGAACATCGCCTGGCCACACTAGTGACGATGCAAAACTAGTTGCAACTAAAAGACGGCTACTAGATTCGCAATAGTGAGAAGCGTACAATCCCAACAAAAGCACATACAGGATATGAGATAGAGAACATCGAATTTACATAGCATAACATATAACTGTAAAAGTTCTATAAACCTGGAGGGAAAGGTTATCGTCTGAATCTCAAAAACATAAGTTGGCCAAGATAAAAAGAACAGGCTAAACCAAAAGCCACTAATCTCCATCTGTGCCTCATCGGGGAACTACTCATCCTCTGGGAAGGGTCACTCCTCCAGATTAGACTCCTCGGATATTGTGGATCAGGCTCGCTATTTCGCTTGCTCCACAAACTATTGTCTGCTCCCTTAATTTCCATCACTACATCCCATCTGAGTCTAGCACCTCCACAGGCTCAGGGTCTACGACTTCGCCACCAAAAGTAGTGGCATTCACTAGGCCTGCCGTCCCACATCGAGAAGACTGGGACATCTAAACCCTACGAAGGAACTTGCCACTCTTCCTGACCTCTCCGACTCATCCCCCCTCGTATCTATGAGGGATCAAAACGTCATATCCCTCATCACCCATACTATACAGTTATACTTCTCATATAAAAATTCTGTCCACAGCAAGATACGTAATTATCTCGGTCTCGATATCCTAAGGGATCCCGTGGCGGATTCGGGGAACATTCATATCTATGAATGAGGGTCTGAAAGGGCAATCAGCCATAAAAGGGTGAGTCGAAACTCAGCAAACACCGTCTAAGCCCATTTAGAAAGCAGTATACGTCTCATGCTAGAGGGTAAGCAATTACATGCATGTCATGACCTCAGATCATATAGATCCAAATGCAGATGCCAATGATTCACTTGGGGTCCCTGGTAACTCACTAGCTCTTCCGGATTGAACCCACCGGTGCTCAATAGCACTTCCGGTCTCGGCTACCTCATTTACATCTCAGGCCTGTGTCTCAACTCGTGTCTCATCACACCGAAGTTGGCACCCTTGTCACTCGCTCCCCGTGTCGAGCACGTTTAGGCGCAAGTACAACGACCTTGGCTCAATTAGCACTACGTTCAACACCTCCTTATCACCCCGCATTCCCAGTGGCCCCCTAGATATGAGATGGGCTGTCCCGCACGATTCTACGCACTTTGCCAAATGCACATGTCTCATGTCAGCATGTAGATCAACGATGAGCACACAGAGTTTTCAATGACTTGACTTTTAATACTCCTGCAAGTCAAGCTTTGCTACATACATTCCCCAAGATTATTCACATGGGCACACAATTCACCGCAAAATACGTTGAATATAATAACTAAGCATCGCATGTTGTAAAAACTCGTATTCCACGATTCGGTTTTTATTCTAAGTTGTCTAAGTTCAAGGGCTAGTAATTCGGCACACATGGCAATTTCTAGAGTCCGCAAAAGAGCTAATTTACCCTTATAGCTAGCAACAAGTAATCAACATTTGAAGTTCAAGAAATTAAATATTTTTTATCATGAAATTTATTCTAGTTCTAGTCCCTAGCATGCCTGACATTCTAGTCAAGTTTAGAAATACGCTCACGCCAAAAAATCGAGTTCGAGCTCGGGGATGGGGAACAATAGTGACTCGATTGAACGGTGAACTTGGACGAGCGATGGTGGCGAGGTAGCTTGGTCGAGCGACAACGAGCCGTAGGGCCAAAAGCAACGATGAGCTTAGGCTAGAGGACGACAATTGAGCTTTGAGCAACCGAGAGAACAGAGACGCAACAACTACTTCAAGCAGTTTCAGCCGAGAGGAAGCCAATAAAGACACGGCAGCAAGGGCAGAAGTCGAAGGAGCAAGAAAGAGAAGCAACAATGGACGTGTAGGTTGCTGCAACAGAAGGTTCTAGTGACCTGAAGGTCAAGCGGCCGAGAAACTGAAGGCAGCAGCAAATACGATCAAGCAGCCGAGGGAAAGAGGGGATGGGACAGCAACAGGTTAGCTGAGAAGCTTCAGCCAAGAAAGAGCAGATGAAGATGTAGCAGCCCAGCAACATGTGGCCAGAGTAGCTTCAGCAGAGAAGACCAGAAGACGCAACAGCATAGAAATTTCCAGCAGATTCACACAGCAGCCGAGAGCAAGGAGATGCAGCAGCAACTGCAGCAGGCTCACACACAGAAGCTGGAGCAGCAACTTCCAGCCGAGAGTTTAGAAGCAGAAACTGCAGCAAGTAGCCGAGAGGAGTTGCAGCAAAGTGCGCAGAAGGGCAGTAGAGAGCAGAGGATCCAGCTAAGAGGAAGAAGCACGAGCAGCAGCTACAGTGAGTCTCCAGTCAAAGATAAATCAGGAAAAGAAGAAGAAGAAAGAAGGCGCAGCCAACATGCAAAACCGAAGGAAAGAAGGAAGAGAAGGAGGAGCAAGCTGCAGAAGATTTTCCCCTGCGTGAACAATGGAGTTGGGTGGCCTCTAATCATTAACTTTTTGTCTTACTTGCATGGGAATTTGGGGCTCAACAGAGGATAAGGAAAGGGAAGGAAAAGTAGGGCACATGGGGTGGGTTCAGCTAAATTTGGAAGTGGGTAATTAAGAGAGCACGCGGGTTATGGCCAGTAGAAAAGAAAGGAAGAAAGTGATCAAAGGCATGTGGAGTTAGTGGTGGAGGGAGCAGCCGAAAATTGGATGGGCAACGTGGAATGGTTGGCCGGCAAAAACGAGGGAGGAAAGACAAGAATAATAACTCCATAAAATCTGAATTTTCTTGTCTTGTTGTACGTAATTTTGGGGCAAGAATGAAATTCGAAAAATTTGAGACGGAGTGAAAAATTCGTGCAACGAACGGGAATATTTTTGGTTGTGCGCGACAGAGATTTGGACCCGATTGAGGTTCGACTCAAACGAAAGATTTCTTGGCACGAATTGAAAATTTTCCTTCGACGCGATCGAACGAACTTCAACTTCGGACCGACGCTCCAACTAAGTAACTTGCGCGCCAAAAAAATAATTCTCATTCCACAAATCCGAATTCTATTACGGTTTCTGAAGGCCGAATTTTCGAGACATCACAGGAGATGTGATAGCCACTATCACATACTTTATGAATTGACCAGGGTGTGCAACTGGGTTGGGTTGATCCGAAACTCGATCTAACGAGCCGAAAAATCAAATTCAAGAACTGGTTCCCATTCAAATTGATCCAGGAACCGGTTCTAAATTTTGGGAACTAGTTAAAACAGGGCCGGTTTTTGGTTCCAAGTACCTAAGAACTTGACCGATTTTGAAATCGATTTTTAATAAATGTTAAAAGAATACTCTAGTCTCGCTCGCCTCACCTCATTTGTTTTGGATGGATTGTAATTTTCTATTGCTCATATTAAAGATTGTTACTTTTGATGAATAGTGAATTTATTATTTATCTTTTTAATTTGAATTTTTTCATTGTTGCTCATATTATTTTGCTCGAAAAAAAATGAAATTAAAAAAGAAAAGAAAAACAATTCTCAAGTAGACCCGGAAAAAAAAAGGATTGGTTCTAAGAGGTTCCAAGATAAACGAATAAGTTCCAGGGTGTCAAAAAAATTTGAAACCGATTATAATAGGGTCTCAGGTCCGAAACCTATCTAGTCAGCCATGCTCCCCTTAGAATAGACCATGTTATCAAGAGGGAGGACTCGAGTTTCTAAGGCTCTATTTGGTACCACATACCAGGCACAAGGGGATGAATTTGACCTATGTTTCATAAGGAGAGATGACTCGAATTTTCTGAAGCCCTATTAGTAACTACAAGAGGAAACTAAGAAAAAGATTAAATTTCCTTTCTCGCAGAAAATGATTCTATGCTTGGGAGACATGGGGAAGGAAGAGGAAAAGAAATACTAACTAATTTGAATTTCCCCTCCTTTCTCTCTTCACAAAAACTTTAGAATCTCCCCTCAAATCTTCCCGCAATGGCATGTAATATCACCCAAACTTGTCATAGTCACACCTAAGGCCTGCATGGTACCGTCTGTTCCGAAAACTGATTTTGATTAAATGAACTCTGATTCTGTTTCTAAGAGTTTTAAAAAACCGGAAACGCTTTTGACTGCATAATTTCTGGAAAAACTGCTCTTCTTAATTTTTTCATTAAGTCAAATATTATGTAATTACTTTGTAAATTTTTATCACATTGAAGACTAATTTCCAATGCCACTAAAAATTTAACTACATTTATTTTTAGCGTGTCATAATAATGAACTTTTAATACATGACATTTGAAGTTCTTAAAGCATGGACACGTTCCCATATTAAGGACTCCTCTTTTCTTAATGTGAATACATACAAACATAGGATTCGAACAATCAAATTATCATTGAAAAAAAAACCCAATTATGTACGAATTCCTTCCCTATCATTTTGCAACTTCTATCCTAAATCGGGTGTTCTAGCTCCAGTGCAGATGGTCATGTTTTGACGCACGACTACGAATATTATGACACATCTTGGATGCCATCTCTACGATATTTTTTTGTAAAAGAGTGAATCTTGAAAAGAATTTAGGAAAATTATGAAAATGACAAACAGTCTCATTAAGCTTTTTTCTATTTTTAGAATTTCCCTAAATTTTTGTGATTTTTTAAAAAACTTTCAATCGAAATTTTTATTTTTATTTTATTAGGTTAGATAAGTGACACAAACTGAAGGAAAAAGTAGAGATGTGAGATTTCATTCTTTTTATTCTCAAAGTGATTATCTTTTTTTAGAACCAACTTTTTTTTGTTTCTTTTTGCTCTAAAGTGATTCTGATTCTCCCAAACTGATTCTTGGAACATCAGAATCAGAATTATGCGTTACCAAAACTTGATTCTTATTCTTTACTATTCCAGGGAACGATCAGAGAATCAGACATGATACAGCACCTAATTTTCCTCCCCTTTCCGTCCTTCCCAAAGAGTGAAGCCCCCGTGACAAAATGCAGAATCCCTTCGACTTTGAAGACCTAGCATCTTCAATCATTTAGGACTTTAGAATCTTTTCTAAAGTAGGTTCGGGTTGATTTTGAGGAGGATCAATTACCTAAAACCAATTCTAGAATCTCCCGCCCATGTTCCTCCTTCCTCTAATTAATCAGTAAGTTACAATTATAATCATCATACATATGATGTCCATATCTTGTAACCCACTAAACAGAAATGCAAGGTGTTATTTTATTGATTCACACACATACATTTGGTGCAACTTATCGATAGATGTTGCATGATCAAGGATACATTCTTAAACAATTTATTATTCTCCGCTTTGACCGGTTCTTAATGCAAATTGTATCGATTTTGCTATCTAGGGAAACCGAGCCAGAAAATAGAAAGATAGAAAATCGTTAGAAGAGTTCCCGCCTATATATCAACGAGCTTATAAGCACTTATTAACATTTTTTCCTTGAAGTGCTAATTCAATAGCGCAACTATTTGAAATCTGGGCTTCAATCCTTATATTTATTGTTATTGAAACCATGGGCTTCAATCCTTTATTTTTGCTTTCAGAAGATGTACCAGTTGGCTGTCTGAGACTTCAGCTTCAGAAGGAAGCCTGCAAGATGATGATATGGACAGAGCTATTAACGTTGCAAAAAGTTTTCTCAAAATTGAAACAGAAGTGACTTGGCTAATTTATAATAAGACTTCGACCCAAAAAAAAATGCATAATAAGACAAAAGTCTTGGAAATTGTGATGGACAATGGGTTTAATCACACAACAGGCCAGTGACAAATCCTTCAGGGCTGTCTATCCAGCCACTCACATGCTTTCATTCTTCATAAAGAAACAAAGGTCCCACTTGAAATAAATTTCATATTTGGACAAAACAGAAAAAAGGGAATATCAATGTTGGATAATATGAACCGAGACTTCTTAATAAAATAGGTATATTTGTCGAACGCAATTGTAGGTTATGATCATTTAAAAAATTATCAATATCATTAACAATCTCAAACAGGTATCCACAACACATTTTATCCGAAACTAAATTTGATCACACAACATATACCAATTTGGCACCCTATGACACATTTTATCCCGAATTAATTTTCATCTCACAAAAAATGCCAAATTGGTATCCCTCATCAAAATACCTTCCATTAAAATGTAGACGTGTGAATACAAAATCTGATCGGATCTCTCGTGCAATCACTTGTTCAGTACATATTTTAATGAGATATTAGATGGAATGCTATTGAAATATAGATTTGGTTAGGATACTAATTTGAATTTTTTTATGAAAAGAAATTTAATATGGATAAATGTATCATGAACATACCAATTTGAAATTTTGAACGGTATTACCCATCTCTAACATCACTCAATATATCAATTCTCTAAACTTAATTTTTATACACCAGGCAATTATTTTCTCTTTTCAAAAATCAAGCATGAATTCTCTGACAATAATATGTCGGAGAAAATCCAGACGAGAAGTTATCCAACTTATTCACCCAACGCACTAACCAACCCACAATAATATCACCTAATTACAACATCACAAAAATAAAATAAAAAATAAACCTCCAAGAGGATGTAGCTAAAACAGTAAAGTTTTCCCAAATATCAAAGCATCTAAATGCAAATCAATTAAATTACCACAAAAGACAAAATTAAAAGGCATCAAGTTGCATTACCTATTCATTTCAGTAAATCAGTTTCTCTGTGTTTGCTCACACACCCGAACAGGAGGGATGAGAGCTACCATCATCCACAGGAGGAACGCTATTGCTGCTAATGGAAACGTTGTTAACCGATTCCAGCAACACCCCTTCGGCCTCTTCTAGAACTTCATTATCGCCATTCGAGTTCACAGTCGCCGATTTCCCTCGCGTAACATCATCATCTTCATCTGCGATTTACCAAAATAAGATGACTACCTTTTGACACCCATGATTCTTTCAACAAAAAGGGAGAATGCACGACAATGTGTCAGCGACGAACAAGTAAATATTTGTTCATTGGGTTGTAATCTTACTTCCTGTTTCAGCTGCTGTTCTCTTTAATCCACAGTGCTTCCTGCCAAATATAGCAAGAAATAGTCCTCAAATCAACAGATAGTCTTCTCGATGCTCTGCAACTTGAAGATTCATTAATGTTCACGGCAGATGAAATTATTCAGCACACATTAGCCTAGTGAGTGTACACCAACCTTTCTCTGCAGTTTCTTGATCTCGTTCAGTGCTCGCTCCTCCTGGGAAGACCGGAACAACCAACATGGCGAAAACAAGAACAACACACGTGAGGGACCCGTCTTTGGGTTCTTACAGAAACCAAACGACAACTTCTAATGAAGAGACCTCAGTCTTGATCACAAGGCTCAGTCCGCCTCGAGTTTCTTCTCTAATTCTTCAATTCCTCACGTCCAACCCCTCTAGATACTCTCCCTTCATCTGCCTGTAACAAAAACCGAAAAGAATATAACTGATCTGCAAAAAGGAGGAACCAGAAAAGAAAAACAGCACGGAAAACAAACGCACGCACCTCAGTTGGTGAACCTCATCATTCACTTGCTTGTGCAATATTTCATGATTGTTGCTCGCTTTCTAAGACAAAGAAAACAAGCATGGAAAAGGGATTAAATACTCCATACGAAATTCGCTCTAATTCATTTTACATCAGTGTTTCATATGTCACTATTATACTGGCTTGCCATGATATTTCGTGTAATAGAGGGATAACGTATCTCATTTCACGAACATATGTCTTACGTTTGAAGAGAACATAGAAGACTAGAAGGCCTATTTTAGCAAGTGATTTACCTGCAGTTCAAGACATGGTTGAACCCAGTTTCTCAAAGTTATCGGAGTGGAGAGCATACCTCGTTAGTGTATTCTCCATACTTCACAGAAAAAGGAGAAGACATCAACAGACTGACCGAACAAAAATTGCATCTAGAGTCTATTGACCTATTGAAAAAAACAAAACCAAAAACAAAAATTTTAAAGTGCAGTGACCAACATCAAGAAGCATGTGCATAGTTCATCGTGTCCTAATCAAAGAAACTTTTGATGGTATTCCAATGTTTAGGTTATCCATATGTGATGGTCCCCTCCATAAAATAAAAAGGGTTAGGTCAAGCCTAATTAGGTAGCATGGTGGCTGTCAGAATAAAGCTCGGAGGCAAGATATGGAAAATTCTATAGAGTTTAGCTTAGTACATGTTTCATAAAACCTATGCCAAGTACTAAAGAGGATTGTAAAATCTTGACCTAGCTCATTTTGCTTTACTATGGTACATATGTTTGCATACTATGGTGCACGTTTGCAAAGGGTGCTGGACTAGGATTGTAGATTCTACATCAAGTACCGTCAAGATTATTTTGGATTGAATTTTGTTCTGTTTGCTAATTAAATGGACTTTTATTTAGTACTCAAACTCAAATCTTATAATTCACTCCTCGGACTTCCATAATTGGCAAAATTTGACACATAAATTCAAAATACAATTTACTCATATTTTTCTAAACTGGAATGACACTTCAAATTTTGACGGTAAGAAAAGAAACTTTCTTACTTTTTGCTCAAATGTAAACAAGCATACCTAAACAAGCTAGAAGGAGGAGGGAATAGAAACAAAGAGCGAACACATGTAATCTGCCTTAACAGTTCAGCACACCAGAAAGAGACCGCAACATCAAGCTGGGTGTAGATGTTTTTGGAGACTTACGGAAGTTCCCCATCCTAGTTGTGAAATTCGAGGTCTCTCTCTCTCTCTCCCTCCACCTCCACACCCCCCCCCCCCCCCCCCTCCCAAACACCAAGCTTTTATATTCTCTCTTGCTTGTTCTTTTTCAAGATTTGATCAACTTTGAGCAGGAATTGCGACAAATAAGCGTGCTTAGGACGGATCATGACCAAGATTAGCGATCTGTGTAGCATCAAAATTGCCTCATCCAACTAAAATATTCCAAGTCACTTGAGTATTTCTATGGGATGCATCACCTGATGACGAATTATAGACTTGAGAAATTAGCATTTGAGTACCTGGAGCTGGAGAAATCATAGAGCTTCCCAGTGGCTGAGAAAAATGACGAGGGGACACATCAGCGCCGCACATGACGGAGAGCCCTGAGCCTTCTTGATCAGCCCTATTCTCCTCTTCGAGAATGTCACCTGCCTCGCCGTCAACCTGCCTATCTTCATCTTTATTTTCCCTCTCGCCATTTTCCTCGTACCTCCTCTCAGATTCTTTCTATGTCAGAAAAGGGTAAAAATCAAAAATCAAAAATCAAACGAGACCCAGGAACAAAATAGTGGTATTTCACCTAGAGTGAGAATGATGAGCCTGGAATAGTATCAAGAGAGCAATACAGAGTAGAGATCTTGAGTCAAATGGTAAAGTTCTGTGAAACAAAGTCACCAGAAAACCTAGAAAAATAGGAAAGCAGCTCAGATCCAGGAGCACAAATACAGACACACCCACAAAAAACAAAGGAAAAAAATGCACAGAAATGCAAAATACTTGAGGGCTAGGAGGGTAGACACAGATTTGCGGTTTTGCGATTTCTTTTAATTTTTCTTTTTTCCTGGGGAGGGTTTAACCTTGTTTTCGGATGCTTAACCAGATTGGTTTGTTTGTCTGACCATAGCTACCCAAAGAAGCCTACTAGGGAGAGAGGGAGTGCGGTGGACCCGTGTGTCGGGGTTTCTAGAATTGAACACGGGGTGTCTCCTTTTATTAGCCAAAAGGGTATCTTCCATGAATATTTTCAGTATTTGACATTTACATTCTGTGTAGAAAAGATGGGTAATATCCTTTGAGAACGAGGAGACCAGATTTAACGAACCCTAGACTCAATTTCAGTTAAATTCATTTAAAATTTGCTTTTCCACACAGCAGAATGCTTGGAGTTGGAGCTCCTTCAGCACCCACAAAAGTAGGAACTCCATTGTTCCTTTTATTTTAGGCAATAATTATCTTAAAAAAATTTTAAACTTATCGAACTATAGTAATTCAGTCATAAACTTTTAATTATATTAATTCAATCATAAATCTTTTGACGATTACCATATAATCTTGTGATGACCCGATTTTCCCCTACCAGGTTAAGTTACGAGCATATTAGCACTCATCAGACTTGAGTTTATAGTAAACGAGATTTGAGGAGATTGTTATAATATTTAGCATGTGGATTATCGGAGCTTAATACACGTGTCATGCAACAATGACAAGTGTCCCGCTGGCAACACATGGTGGCAAGGGGCCCACATGGCACCCCATGGTGCCACTTGGCACCTTAAACGCTGACTCATCGCCAACCACACCCCTATAAAAGAACTGGACCCTTCTCTCTCTCTTGAAGCTCCTCTCGCCGCATCGTCCACCGAAGCTATGGTAACCTCTCACCGTCATGTTAAGCTCGTGATTGTCAAGGCAGGCTCAAGAAGGTTGGTGTTGCCCAAAGTGGGTCCCGTGCACAGGCGAGGAGGAAGGCAGCCTAAGCTTGTCCATGTAGCAACAGCCTCCGTTTTCTTCAAGCTTGAATCTAAGGCAAGCAGAGCCCAATCCTTTCTATTAAACTACCTCTTGTTCATGGATTGGGAGGGTAGCGCGACTTAAACTCGAACGGCATTGAAACGGAAGGATGGACGTATGACTAGAAGAACGAGGAAACATGTTAGTTTTGTTTGAATCGTGAGAATCTTATGCATATGGGTATCGGGATCCAAGGGCTGATTGCCGGTTATTCGCTAGAACAAGATGAATTGAAGGTGGTGGTGTAGAGGAGCGGTCGGCGAGAAGCCCTTAAGGGCAATTGTGTGCTTTTAGGCTTGCGTATTGCGTATGGATTGTGAACTGAGGTCAAGGAATCAAAGTGGATGAAGGTTGTGAATTGACTGGAATTGACGTGGTTGAAACGGACACAAACTGAGGAGGACTTGTGCCGAAACACTCGATCGTAGGTTGTGGAAGTAACTCGTAGGGCCTGTGGTATTAGTCATGCTCTGTTTATGATTTAGTATCTTGCGAGGACGGGCTCGTTGGCGCTTGATAGGTTATCGCCTAGTTGTATTAATTGTCTTGTGCATAGCCCTGTGGGTATCGTCTGTTGGATATTTTGATGCTTGTTGCGTGAATTTTCTCTAATCTGTGAATGTATGGTTGCTTAAGTCGAGTGGATTAGAGGTCTACCTGTTGACTTTTATACTCACTCCTGTGGTTTAAATCTCTTTCAGCTAAGTAGCAAAATGGGATTACAATTGCCCTTTTGGATAAAGCCGTGGAAGTAATTACGGCATGATGACGACAGAGTACGTGTTAGCAATCGGGGATAGTATTTGGAGTAGATAGTGGCTTTGAAATCCTCCCAGTGTATCGTCCACTTTTATTTGTACTATTAATGGTTGATGTATAGGTTGGCCAATCAAATTAACCATACCTTAAAGACGTGCTTGCCAGTCTTTCTTTTCATGCATTTGTGTTTTTTATAGTCGCGTGATTAGAGATTAGTCTTCGAATGTGCATATACTATAAAATAATAAGAGATTAAGTAGAGCCTGTAAGTCAATAAGAAGGTGGCGGACTATGATGCCACAAGTCTCCCGATCAATTTTGGCCAAAAAATACTTTCATGGGTACTATCAGTGCTAACGTACATAATTTTGCATTTTTTTCATTTTGTTTCTTGGTCGGATATGTTGGGTGGGCGGAGTTTACCAGGACCCTAGTGACAACTGGGGACCATCATCAGCCTTCGCGCCCTTGCCTGGATCATGGCGAGGGTCGCTGAGTCCTTGATGACCCGCTAGCTCGAAATTTGATATAGGAAAAAAAAATAATGAAAAGAGAAAAAAGGAAGAAGAAGAGAGAATATCAGAATATTTCAAAAATGACAAAAAAAAATTATTTATGTCAGTCGAATAAACCCACATTGGGTGGTCCGAGATTTCAGCTTCAGAAAGGAAGTCTGCAAGATGATGATGTGGACAGAGGCATTAATGTTGCAAAAAGTTTCTCAAAATTGAAACCGAAGTGACTTGGTTTAATGCATAAAAAATGCATAATATGACGAAAGTCTTGGACATATTAGTGGATAATGGGTTGAATAAAAACAACAGGCCAGTGACAAATCCTTCAAGGACGGTCTATCTTGCCCATAATCCTATCATTCACATGCTTTAATTCTTCGTTAAGAAACAAAGGTTCTCCTTGAAATAAATTTCATATTGGGCCAAACAGTAAAAAAAAAGGAATGTTAATGTTAGATAATATAAATGAGACTTCTTAATAAAATAGGTATATTTGGCGGACTGCAATTGTAGGTTATGACCATTTAAAAATTATCAAAATATCATTAACATTCTCAACTGGTATCCCTATAGCACATTTATCCCAAACTAACTTTCGTCTCACAAGATATCTCAAATTGGTACCCATGACACATTTTATCCCAAACCAAATTTTGGTCTCACAACAAATACCAATTTGGCACCCCATGACACATTTTATCCCAAATTAATTTTTGTCTCATAAAAAACACTGAATTAAACTCCGCCTATGTATGCTTATATAGCCTGTCCCAAATCAGGGTAAAGAAAGAAAGTTGGCGTCTGGCGTAGCGAGCCGACTGTAAAAAAAAGAGCTATTCCTTGTTGAGAAAAAATGCTGAATTACCCCCTCATCAAAATACCTTCCATTAAAATGTAAATGTGTGAATACAAAATCCAAGTCAAATTTGTCATTCTCCATGTCAGACGTCTCTTGAAATCACTTGCTAAGTATATATTTTAAAAAGATATTACACAAAATGCTATTCAAATATAGATTTTGATTAGGATACTAATTTGAATTCTTTTATGAAAGAAATTTCATTTGGATAAATATATCACGTAATGTAACAATTGAAATTTTGCATGTTATTACCCCTCTAAATAAATGAGTCACAATCGACAATCAACAATCAATTAGAATCTCTGATATCACTCAATAAATCAATTCTCTAAACTCAATTCTTATACAACAGGTAATTATTTTTTTCTTTAAAAAATCAAGCATGAATTCTCTGACGATAATATGTCGGGAAACCTAAATGAAATGTTATCAACTAATTGACCTGACGCATTAACTAACCCACAATAATATCACCTAATTAAAACATCACAAATAATAATAATAATAAACCTCCAAGAGGCTGGGGCTAAAAACCGTAAAGTTTTCACAAATATCAAAGCATCAAATGCATATCAATTAAATACCACAAAAGACAAAATTAAAGGGCATCAAGCTAATTACCCTATTCATTTCAGTAAATCAGTTTCTGTGTGTTTGTTCACGCAGCTTAACTGGAGGGATGAGAGCTATCATCATCCACAGGAGGAACGCTATTGCTGCTAGTGGAAACATTGTTAACCGATTCCAACACAGGCCCTCAGCCTCTAGAACTTCGTTATCGCCGTCCGAGTTCACCATCACGATTTCCCTCGGTGTAAAATCATCATCTTCATCTGCAATTTACCTAAATAAGATGACCACCTTTGACACCGATCATTCTTTCAACGAAACGGGAGATTGCATGACAATATGTCAGCGACGAAAAAGTAAATATTTTTTCTTGGGATGTAATCTTACTTCCTGTTTCAGCTGCTTGTTCACTTTAATCCACCATGCTTCCCGCAATTTCAACAAGAAACAGTCCTCAAGTCAACAGATAAGAGTCTTCTCGACTCTCTACAACTTGAAGATACAGCAATGTTCACAGCATAAGAAATTATTCAGCACACATCAGCCTAGAGAGCGCTACACCAAACCTTTCTCTGTAGTAGTTTGTTGATCTCATTCAATGCTCGCTCCTCCTGGAAAGACCAGAAAGACAACATGGCGAAAAACAAGAAACAGCACACACGAGGGACCCTTCTTTTGGTCCTTACAGAAACCAAACTTACAAAATCTAATGAAGAGACCTCAGTCTTGATCACAAGGCTCAGTCCCGCCTCGAGTTTCTTCTTCAATTCTCCCAATTTCCTCCACGTCCAACCCCTCCAGATACTCTCTCTTCATCTGCCTGCAACAAAAACTGGAAATGAATATAAACTAATCCCAAAAAGGAGGAACTAGAAAGAAAAGAAAAACCTAGTTTCGACTCAAACAAGCATGAAAAACACACGCATGCACCTCAGTCTGAGCCTCATCATTCACTCCTTGTGCAATATTGCGTGATTGTTGTTCTCTTTCTAAGACAGAAAAAAAAGCCGGTAAAGGATTAATCCGCCATGCGAAACTTCGTTCTAATTCCTTTACATCAGTGTTTCATATGTCACTATTATACTGGGCTTGCCATGATATTTTGTGTAATGGAGTGATTACGTATCACATTTCACGAAATATGTCTTAAGTTTGAAGAGAACATAGAAGCCTAGAAGGCATATTTTAGCAAGTGATTTACCTGCAGTTCAAGACATGGTTGGACCAGTTTCTCAACGTTATCGAGTCGACTCGTAAGTGTATTCTCCATACTTCACAGAAAAAGGGCAAGATATGAACACAGTGACCCAACAAAAATTGCATCTAGAGTCTATTGACCTATTGAAAAAAACAAAAAAACAAAAACAAAAAATTTCAAAGTGCAGTGACCGACATCAACATGCTGTGCATAGTTCATCGTGTTATAATCAAAGAAACTTTTGATGGTATTCAATGTCAGGTTATCCCTATGTGATGGATACCGCCTCCTTAAAAATAAAAGGGTTAGGTCAAGCCTAATTAGCTAGCAATGGTGGCCGTCGGAATAAAGCTCCGGTGGCAAGATATGGAAAATTCTATAGAGTTTAGCTTAGTACATGTTTCATAAAACCTATATCAAGTACTAACGAGGATTGTAAAATCTTGACCTAGCTCATTTTACTTTTACTATGGCACATGTTTGTATACTTATGGTGCACGTTTTCAAAAAGTGCTGAACTAGGATTTGTAGAATCTAGAATGAGGATGAGATCATGTTTGTATAGAAGTATTGGACCATTTTGTCTTTTAGTATATGGTAAACATGTGTACATGTCAGTAAAAGGTGCTGAACTAGGATTTTAGAATCCACATCAAGTTTGTCAAGATTATTTTGGATTGAATTTTGTTCTTTTTTGCTAATTAAATGGATTAACTTTGAATTTTACTTACTACTCGAAACTAAAATCTGTATAACTCAAATCCTCGGACTTTCATAATAGGCAAATATTGACACATAAATTCACATAACAATTTACTCATAATTTTCTAAAACTTGAATGACACTTCTAATTTGATGGAAAGAGACGATTTTTTTTTCACCTTTTGCACAAATGTAAACAAGCATATACCCAAACAAAGCTAGATGGAGGAAGGAATAGAACACAGAGAGAGAAAAACATGTAATCTGCCTCAACTGTTCAGCACACCAGAAAGAGACCGTAACATCAAGCTGTGTGTAAATGTCTTCGGAGATTACTTAAGTACCCCATCCTAGTTCTGAAATTCGTGGTTTCTTCATCTCCTCTCCCTCTCTCTCCCTCCCTCCCCCTCCTTGCTCCTTTTGGAAGTTCTGGATCTAGTTCTTTTATATCCTCTCTTGCTTGTCCTTTTCAAGATCTGATCACAGTCCCCATCATAAGAATATAGATCACAACTTTGAGATGCGTGCTTTGGGATGGATCGTGACCAAGACATAGCGATCTTGTGTAGTATCCAATTGCACCATCCAACTAAAATATTCCAAGTTACTTGACTATTTCTATGGGATGCATCACCTGATGATGAATTATAGACTTGAGAAATTAACATTTGAGTACCTGGAGCTGGAGAAATCATAGAGCTTCCCAGCGAAACTGAGAAGATTACAAGGGGAACATCAGCGTTTTCACCTGCACCCGACAGACTGCTCCTCAGCCTTCTTGATCAGCCCCTTCTTCCTCTTCGAGAATGTCACCTGCCTCGCCGGGCAACCTGTCTATCTTCTCCCATCTTTATTTCCCTCTCGCCATTTTCCTCATATCTCCTCTCAGATTCTTCTATGTCAGAAAAAAGGGTAAAAAAAAATAAAGATCAAACGAGACCCCAGGTCAACAAAATATGGTATTTCACCTAGAGTGAGACATGATGAACCTGGAAAAATAATATCAAAAGAGCAGTACACAGTAGAGATCTTAAGTCAAAATGGTGAAAGTTCTGTGAAACACAGTCACCAGAAAAACCCTAGAAAAATAGGAAACCAGCTCAGATCCAGGAGCACAACATACAAAACACACCCACAAAAAACAAAGAGGAAAAAGGCCAGAAAATTCAAAATACTTGAGGGAAGGAGGGCAGACACAGATCTGTGGGTTTTGTGATTTCTCTCGATTTTTTTTCTGGGGAGGTTTGACCTTGTTCAGATGCTGAACCAGATGGGTTTTGTTTGTCTGACCAAAGCTACAAAAAGAAAGCTACTAGTGAGAGGAGAGAGAGTGAGTGCGTGTGACCCGTGAGTTTGTGGTTCGAGAATTGAACACGGGGTGTTCTTTTTATTAGCCAAAAGGGCATCTTCCCATGATCATCTTTCAGCATTTGACATTTACATTTTGCCTAGAAAAGACGGGTAATATCCTTCGAGAACGAGGAGACCAGATTTCAACGAACCCTAGGACTTCAGTTTCAGTTAAATTCATTTAAATATTTGCACTTCCACACATTAGAGTGCTTTGAGCTCCTTCAGCACCCACACAAAAGTAAGAACTCGATTGCTCCTTTTACTTTAGGCAATGACTATCTTAAATAAATCTTAAACTTATTGGACCACCACTAATTTAGCCTTAAACTTTTCAATTATGTTAATTTAGTTAGAAATATTTTTATGACTTATCAAAATAGTCTTAACCTAATTTTTTCACAAGGTTATGTTACAAGCAGACTAGCGTCATCGGACTAGAGTTTGTAGTTAATGATGTTTGAGGATATTGTTATCATATATGGCATGATGGATTATTTGAGCATAATATTATATTTTGGGACACTATATAATTAATTTGGCTCATATTGAGTTAAATATGTGCGAAATCAGAACAGTCGGAGGCAAGAATGACACATGTCACACGATGATGACATATGGCGGCAAGGGGCTGCCACGTGGCACCTCTAACGGTGACTCCACTGCCCACCACTATAAAAGAACCGACCCCCCTCTCTCTCTCTCTCTAAACTCCTCTTCCCGCACCGTCTGCTAAAGCCTGCTAACCTCTCGCCGTCTTGCCGAGCTCGTGGCTGTCAAGGCCGGCTCAAGAAGTGTGGTGTTTGCCAAAGTTGTCCATGTGACATGCCAATGAGGGAAGGCGGCCCAAGCTCGTCTATGTAGCAACCCAACCTCCGTTTTCTTCGATCTTGAATCTAAGGTAAGTAGAATCCTAATTCTCTCTATTAAACTAGCTCTTGTTCATGGATTGGAGAGGTAGCATGACTTAAATCGAATGGCATTGAAACGGAAGGTGTGGACGCATGACGAGGAGAACAGGGAAGTGTGTTTGTTTGCTTGATTCGCGTGAATCTTACACATATGGGTATTCATGATCCAAGGGCTCATTGCCGGGTTGTTCTCTAGAACAAGATGAATTGATGGTGGTGGTATGGAGGAGCAGCCGGCCGAGAGATCCATAAGGGCAATTGTGTGCTTTTGGCTTGCTTATTGAGTGTGGATTGTGATTGAAGTCGAGGAGTCTTGAGTGGATGAAGATTGTGGATTGGCTAGAATTGGCATGGTTGAAATGACGCGAACTGAGGAGGACCTATGTCGAAGCACTCGATCAGTGTTGTGGAAGTAACTCGTAGGGGCCTTGGCTATTTGTCATGCTCTGTTTAGTGATTTAGTATCTTGTGAAGACAAACTAGTTGGAGGCTGATAGGTCTTTGCCTAGTCGTATTAATTGTATTTGTGCATGACCTTGTGGGGTATCGTTTGTTGGATATTCTGATGCTTGTTGCGTGGATTTCTCAATCTTGTGGAAAGTATGGCTGCTTAAGTCGATGGGATTAGAGTTTTTACTTGTCGAGTTTATACTCACTCCAGTAGTTTAAATCTTTTTTCAGCTACATAGTAAGATGGGATCACAATCGCCCTTTGGATATAGCCACCGTGGAAGTAATTATGGCATGGTGAGGACGGAGTACATGGTTGGTGATCGTGGATAGTATTCTCGAGTAAACAGTGGCTTTGAAATTCTCCAAGTGTATCGTCTCATTTATTTGTACTATTTAATGAATGTTATACGTGTTATTGAACCTAATGAGGCCATACCTTATAGGCGTGCCTGCCAATCTTTCTTTGTATGGATTTGTGTTTTTGTATGGCCAATTGATTAGAGATTAGTCTTCCGCATGCACCATATAAGAGATTAAAGAAAAGCGAGTAAGTCAATAAGTAGGTGGCAGACTGGGACGCTACAAATCTCCCAACCAATTTTGGCCAAAAAATGCTTGTGTGGGCACGACGATCAGCACTGATGTACACAATTTTTGCATTTTTTTTTTCATTTTGTTTCTTTGTTGGATTCTAGGTGATGAAGTTGCTAGGTCCCCGGTGACAGCTGGGGATCATCATGCGCCCTTTCCTAGATGGTGGCAAGGGTCGCCAAGTCCTTGATGACCCACCGGCCAGAAATTTGGCAAAAGAAAAAAAGAAAAAGAAAATAATGAAAAGAGAAAAAAAAGAGTTAAAAAGGAAAGAAAATATCAAAATATTTCAAAAACGAGAAAAAAAAAATTATTTATGTCAGCGCCAAATGTGCCACATTGGATAATTGGCATTCACATCAGCAATTTCTGGCCAAAATTGGTTGTAAGGACTATGTTGACAAATCATCAAAAAAAATTAGGAATAAATTGATCAAAGTGAAAGATTTGATATTTGTTTGGCCATTTTGTAATATATTTAAAACTTTTTGGACAATTTTCTCTTTATCATAGTGAAGGATTATGCTTATTCGAGGGATGACATTAGGGAACACATGTATGTACCTTCCTTTAGACAGAACTAAGTTTCCATATTATGTTTGGACATGTGTGCTTACTCTTTTGAAATTTAAAATAATAGAATTTTTACATTTTTTTAATTTCAAATAAGTTAAGGTGCTACATTATATCTAATGGATTGAACATATTTTATCATACTCCCAATGATATATACATCGCTTATATGGCTAAAAATGTTGTTTCTAAAATGTATCTACTTAAAGAATAGTTTTGTGCATTGTGGCATAAACGTCTTGGACACATTTCTTGAAAAAAATTGAAATGCAGCTAAAGGCAAATAAAAGTTGACATCTTACCTGCTCTTAAAAGTGACCTGATTACTTATATAGGTTGTTGTAGGGATAAAATGACTAAGATAAGAAAAAAAAAATATTGCAGTGCTTGATTTTGACCTATTGGAGGTCATTTACATTGATATTAGTGGACCTTATATGATAACTTAGTGTAGAAATTTTTATTTCGTCATATTTATTGGCAACTATTCCCAACATGATTATCTATTCTTGATTAAGGAAAAGTCTGAATCTCTTGATGATTTCAAGTTCTTTCGGATTGCAGTCAAGAAACAGTTGGAAAAAGTCATAAAAGTTGTTAGATATGACTGAGTTGATGAGTATTCTCGCAGGCATGGCAATGCTAAACAGCACAAAGGGCTATTTGCCAAATACTTGAATGATTCTAAGATAGTAGCATAATTTATTATGTTTTTGAGTCCTGAACAAAATGGTGTAGCCGAAAGGCACAATCACATCCTTATGGTTATTATGAGGAGCACGATAAATAGGAACCAATTTACCTAGTTTGCTATGGGGTGAAGCTTTGAAAGAGACCCTTTTATGTTTTGGACCGTGTTTCTACCAAAGCTAGTCCATTAATTTATTTTGAGTTATGGACTGAACATAAACCTGGCTTGAACTATTTTAAGGTTTGGGGATGTCCTGCAAAAGTGAAGTTATATAAAACCCAACATTGAGAAAATTGAACTCTAGAATCACTCGGTGTTACGTCGTATATTACCTAGATCATTTGAAAGGGCGTTGTATATTTAATCCCAGTAGAGGTACAAGAATTGTGGAATTATAGATAGAGAAGTTTTTGAAATTTGATGTGGTCAAATAAGATAGCTGCTCACAAACTATTGAGGATATAGTATGGTGAGAACTACTGTGTCGTCTTCTCTACCTATACATGATGATCGTGAAGCCTTCCGCATCATAAACTAGACATGTTAGAGGTCAAGATCCTATTGATAAGATAGATCTTGATGAAGTTCCTCAAGCCCTACCGGTAAATGATGAGGTTGAGTAGCTTCAATTAGAAGATCTATCGGACAAAGTCAATCAGCCATACCACCATGCTACAGTTTATCAGGGAGAGTATGACTACGGTATCGGCTGTTTGGTTTATCCAATGACTTATGAAGATATTGTTTTTTTCCTTAGTTGAATTTGTGGTTGGGTACAATAAAAGAAGAAATGCAGTCTATGAAACATAATGGTATTATATGAAACATTAAGAACTTGTTGAATTGCTTGAAGGTCATAGGCTCATCGGCTGCAAATGGGTGGATGAGACCAAAACGGATTCCAAAGGAAGATTGAGAAGTTTAAAAGCTAGACTGGTAACCAAGGGTTTCACTTAGAGAGAAGAACTAGACTATGAGGAATTTTCCTTCTAGTCTCTTTTAAGAATTCTTTTAGAGTGATCAAGGCATTAGTAACTCATTTTAATATGGAGTTACACTAGATGGATATTAAAACTGTCTTTCTGAATGGAATCAAGTAAGGAAGTTTATATGGCACAGCTCGAAAGCTTTGCAACTGATGATTCAAGTAGACTTGTGTACAAACTGAAAAGTCTATTTATGGTCTCAAAAAAGCTTTTAGACATTAGTGTTTGAAGTTTCATAGTATTATCACTTCATTTGATTATATCGAGAACAGAGTAGATCAGTATAAATACTGCAATGCTAGTGGGAGGAATATTTTCCTAGTGCTTCATGTAGATAATATCTTGCATGTGATGAGTAATTATGGATTAGTGCATGACAAAAAGTGGATGATGTCAAAGCATTTTAAAGAACCTTGATGAGGCTCTTTTGTCCTAGGCATTTGAGATTCATTGGAATCATTGGCATTAGTAGCTCATTTTAATATAGAGTTACACAAAATGGATATTAAAACTGCATTTCTAGTGAAAACCTTGATGAGGAAGTTTATATAGCACAACTCGAAAGCTTTGCAGCTAATGATTCAGGTAAGCTTGTGTACAGACTGAAAATCTATTTATGGTATTAATAAAACTTCTCGACAATGGCATTTGAAGTTTCATAGTATTGTCACTTTATTCAGTTATGTCGAGAACAGAGTAGATCAGTTAATATACTACAAGGCCAGTGGGAGGAATATTATCTTCCTAGTGTTTCATGTAGATAATATCTTGCATGTGACAAGTAATCATGGATTAGTGGATGAGAAAAAGCAGATGATGTCAAAGCATTTTAAAGAACCTTGATAAGGCTTCTTTTGTTCAATGCATTGAGATTCATGAGATTCACTGAATCTATTACAATTTTCTCATACGAATATTGAGAAGTCCAAATGAGGAATATACCTTATCCTAGTGCACTTGGAAGCATCATATATGCTCAAGTTTGCGCTAGACTAGACATTGCTTTTACAACAGGACTTCTAGGCAGATATAAGTCAAATCCAAGATATGATCACTGGATTACTACCAAGATGATTTTAAGGTACTTAAAGAGGACAAAAGATCATATGCTAATTTATAGACATGTTAAGGACTTGCAATTAGCAAGGTATACAGATGCATACTATGCTAGGCATCGGGATGATAAGAAGATGGTCATCTTTATGTTAGCAAGAGGTGCAACTTCATGGAAAAGTGGAAAACATAAATCTAGATTAACCTCTAACATACAATTGGAGTTTATAGCACGAGCTTCGACTACTACTCAAGCTATATGACTTAGATACCTCATTAGGGAGTTGGCTACATTTGGTTTTGTGGATGGGCCTATACAGTTGTATTGTAACAACAGCTCTGTAGTGTTGTTTACAGAGGTCTTAAGGGATTTAAGCATTTGGCGATCAAATTTTTTTTTTACCATAGAGGAAACAATTGAGAAATGTGACATTAAAGTAGAGCATATTTTTACAGATGATAAAGTTGATGACCCACTAACAAAAGGTTTTTGCCCTCATGTATTTGAACAACATGTCACAAGCATACCTTAAAAGCATCATGGGAAGCTATTACTACATGTCATTTGGATGGGCTTAGAGGTATCATAGGATGTTGTTCAGTGGGAGCTATTGCTTTATTATAATAAAATTTACATCTATGTTTGTTACATTTAGTAATAATAATTGATATGTATAAACCCTTTTGCATGCAATATAATATTTGTGAATGAGTTGATGTTCAATATATATATATATATATATATATATCCAGTGAAAATCTCAAGATGTGTGTAAACCTTGAGTAAGGGCCAGGGCATTCAGTTGTTAGCCTTAAGGATATGTCTTGTTATATATACAGTAAAGTAAACTATAAGGACAAGACATATGCAAGTTGATTGAAACCATAAAGATATTCTCTGGTGGCACATTAGGTTTCATGACATATAAGGAGAGAGAATGTTACTGACAAAGGAAATGAGACATAATGAATCATTATTACGTGAGATGTTCTCATTTGCCACACTATCATATTGAATCCATATCAGTACAGTTAAAGATATTCGTGACCATAGAATGCTCTATGTCTATTGATATAGTTACCGTCATGATTCGATGTTTGAAATTTTTTTGGATTGGATTGACTGTTAAGAATATCTCTTGACTAGCATAAAGGTGCTCACATATAGTACATTTTCAATTAATATAACCTAAGTAGGAAAATGTAAGAGTTTTTCTATTTAAGCTTATATTAATTGAAATTGATATTTACTGATTAATAGGATTGGTCTAATAAGATAAGATATAAAAATTCTTAATCGATTTAATATGAACTATCTAGTGTGGGCCAAGTTTGGTCCAACCTGTGATTAGAGGGTCCACACCGAAAACTTTATATAAAGGCTCAAGTCCCCCCTCTAGTTCTCTAATGCAGAAATAAGAATGTACAATGGTGGTTGTCTCATTTGGCCAACACTTCAAGAGGGAATAGAGAGGTAGCGTTTGGGTTCCGAAAATCATTACTGTTTCGTATCAAGTTTCGATAGATTCTGAACAAAGTGCACGCCATTCCTCTCTTTTATCAGGTTGTGTTTCTCATTCCGATTATGACGATCCCAAACGTGCCACATTCGTGGCCTTACAATATACACTTAGTGCAACTTATTGTGGATGTTGCGCAATCAAGGATATATTCTTAAATAAATATTATTTCTCTGCTTTGACCGGACCTTAACATAAATTGTATTCGTGTTCCTATCTAGGGCAACCGAGCAAGAAAATAAAAAGATAGAAAATCATCACAAGAGTTCCACCTATATATCAACCAGCTACAAGCACTTATTAATATTTTTTCCTTGCAGCGCTAATTCAATAGTGTAACTATTTCAAATCATGGGCTTCAATCCTTATATTTTTATTTATTGAAACCATGGGCTTCAATCCTTCATTGTTTGCTATCAGAAGATGATAATTTGGACAGAGCTATTAACGTTGCAAAAAGTTTTCCCAAATTGAAACCGAAGTGACATGGTTAATGCATAATAAGACGAAAGTCTTGCGAATTGTAGTGGATAATCCGTTGAATCACAAACAACGGGCCAGTGACAAATCCTTCAAGGACAGTCTACCTTACCTATAAAACTATCATTCACATGCTTTAATTCTTCGTTAAGAAACCAAGGTTCCACTTGAGATAAATTTCATATTTGGGCAAAACAGAAAAAAAAAAAAAGGAATATTAATGTTAGATAATATAAACTGAAACTTCTTAATAAAATAGGCATATTTGGCGGACTGCAATTGTAGGTTAGGATCATTTAAAAAATTATCAAAATATCATTAACAAATTGATATGCCCATAGCACATGTATCCCAAACTAACTTTCATTTCACAAGATATCTCAAACTGGTATGATGACACATTATATCCCAAACTAAATTTTGGTCTCACAACAAATGCCAAATTGATACCTCTCCTCAACATACACTCCATTAAAAAATGTAAATGTATGAATACAAAATCCCTATCTAATCTGTCATTCTCCATATCAGATTTGTCTTGCAATCACTTGTCAAGCATATATTTTAATGAGATATTAGCCAAAATGCTATTGAAATATAGATTGTGGTTAGGATACTAGTTTGATGTTTTTTTTTAAGAAAATGAATTTAATTTGGACAAATGTATCATGAACGTTGTAATTTGGAATTTTGAACGGTATTGCCCTTCTAAATGAATGAGTCATAGTCAACAATCAATCAAAATCTCTGACATCACTCAGAATATCGATTCTCGAAACTCAATTTTTTTATACACGGTAATTTTTTTTTCTTTTCAAAAAATCAAGCATGGATTCTCTGACAATATTGTGCTGGGGGAAACCTAAACGAGAAGTTATCCAACTTATTCACTCAAAACATTAACTAACCCACAATAACATCACCAAATTACAATATCACAAAAATTAAAAATTAAAAACTAAACAAATAAACTCCAAGATGCCAGGGCTAAAAACCGCAAAGTTTTCCCAAACATCAAAGCATCTAAATGCAAATAAATTAATTACCACAAAAGACAAAATTAAAGGGCATCAAGTTATATTACGTATTCATTTTCAGTAAATCAGTTTCTGTGTTTGCTCACCTAGCTTAACAGGAAGGATGAAAGCTATCATCATCCACAGGAGGAACGCTATTGCTGCCGCTGGAAACGTTGTGAACTGATTCCAACAGCAGCCCCTTGGCCTCTAGAACTTTGTTATCGCCGTCCGAGTTCACCATAACTGATTTCGCTTGGCGCGAAATCATCTTCATCTACAATTTACTGAAATAAGATGACCGCCTTTTAACACCGATAATTCTTCAACCAAACTGGAGAATGCATGACAATATGTCAGCGACAAACAAGTAAATATTTGTTCATTGGGATGTAATCTTACTTCCTGTTTCAGCTGCTTATTCTCTTTAATCCACTGTGCTTCCCACAATTTCAGCAAGAAACAGTCCTCAAATCAACAGATAAGAGTCTTCTCGACTCTCTGCAACTGGAAGATACAGCAATGTTCGCAGCATAAGAAATTATTCAGCACACATTGGCCTAGAGAGTGTACACCAACCTTTCTCTGCAGTTTGTTGATCCCGTTCAATGTTCGCTCCTCCTGAGAAGACCGGAACGACCAACATGGTGAAAAACAAGAACAACATACATGAGGGACCCTTCTTTTGTTCTTACAGAAACCAAACTTACAAAATTTAACGAAGAGACCTCAGTCTTGATCACAAGGCTCAGTCCCGCCTCGAGTTTCTTCTTAATTCTCCCAATTCCTCCACGTCCAACCCCTCCAGATACTCTCCCTTCATCTGCCTGCAACAAAAACCGGAAATGAATATAACCGATCCCAAAAAAGAGGAACCAGAAAGAAAACCTAGTTTCGACTCAAACAAACACAGAAAACACACGCATGCACCTCAGTCTGTGAGCCTCGTCATTCACTTCCTTGTGCAATATTGTGTGATTGTTATTCTCTTTCTAGGACAGAGAAAACAAGCACAGAAAAGGATTAAATCCTCCGTGCGAACTTCGTTCTAATTCATTTTACATCAGTGTTTCATATGTCACTATCATACTGGCCAGCCATGATATTTTGTGTAATGAAGTGATTACGTATCATATTTCACGAACATCTGTCTTAAGTATGAAGAGAACATAGAAGCCTAGAAGGCATATTTTAGCAAGTGATTTACCTTCAGTTCAAGACATGGTTGGACCAGTTTCTCAACGTTGTCGAAGTCACCTCGTTAGTGTATTCTCACTTCACATAAAAAGGACAAGATATTAACAGAGTGACCCAACAAAAATTGCATTTAGAGTCTATTGACCTGTTGAAAAAACAAAAACAAAAACAAAAAATTTCAAAGTGCAGTGACCAACATCAATATGTGTGTGCATAGTTTATCGTGCTATAATCCAAGAAACTTTTGATGGTATTCCAATGTTAGTTATCCATATGTGATAGATACCGCCTCCATAAACTTTTCGCACAAATGTAAACAAGCATATACCCAAACAAAGCTAGATGGAGGAAGGAGTAGAACAGAAAGAGAGAGCACATGTAATCTGCCTCGACTGTTCAGCACACCAGAAAGAGACCGGAACATCAAGCTGTTGTAAATGTTTTTGGAGATTACTTAAGTTCCCCACCGTAGTTCTGAAATCATGGTTTCTTCATCTCCCTCTCCCTCTCTCCCCCCTCCTTGCTCCTTTTGGAAGTTCTGGATCTAGTTTCTTTTATATCCTCTCTTGCTTGTCCTTTTCAAGATCTGATCACCGTCCCCATCATAAGAATATAGATCACAACTTTGAGAAGATTATTTGGACGGATCGTGACCAAGAATAGCGATCTTGTGTAGTATCAAATTGCACCATCCAACTAAATATTCCAAGTTACTTGACTATTTCTATGGGATGCATCACCTGATGATGAATTATAGACTTGAGAAATGAACATTTTGAGTACCTGGAGCTGGAGAAATCATAGAGCTTCCCAGCGGCTGAGAAGATGACGTGGGACACATCAGCGTTGCACCGGACGGAGAGCTCCTCAGCCTTCTTGATTAGCCCTCTTCTCCTCCTCAAGAACGTCACCTGCCTCGCCGTCAACCTGTCTATCTTCTCCATCTTTATTTTCCCTCCCACCATTGTCCTCGTATCTCCTCTCAGATTCTTTACATGTCAGAAAAGGGGTAAAAAAAAAATAAAGATCAAACGAGACCCAGGTCAACAAAATAGTGGTATTTTGCCTAGAGTGAGACATGATGAGCCTGGAAATAATATCAAAAGAGCAGTACAGAGAAGAGATCTTGAGTCAAAATGGTAAAATTTCTGGGAAACAAAGTCACCAGAAAACCCTAGAAAAATAGGAAACCAGCTCAGATCCGGGAGGACAACACACAAAATACACCACAAAAAACAAAGAAAAAAATGCCCATAAAATGCAAAATACTTGAGGGAAGGAGGGCAGAAACAGATCTGTGGTTTTGTGATTTTTCTTGATTTTTTACCTTTTTTTTTTTCTGGGGAGGGTTTACCTTGTTCAGATGCTGAACCAGATGGGGTTTGTTTGTCTGACCGTAGCTACAGAGAGAGAGAGAAGGGGGGGGGGGGTTGTGACCCGTGCGTTGGTGGTTCGAGAATTGAACACGGGGTGTCCCTTTTATTAGCCAAAAAGGGTATCTTCCCATGATCATCTTTTAGTATTTGACATTTAGATTTTGCCTAGAAAAGATGGGTAATATCCTTTGGGAACGAGGAGACCAGATTCAACGAACCCTAGGACTTCAGTTTCAATTAAATTCATTTAATTATTTGCTTTTCCACACATTAGAGAGCTTGAGCTCCTTCACCACCCACAAAGTAGAACTCCATTGTTCCTTTTGTTTAGGCAATGATTATCCTGAAAAGAATCTTAAACTTATTGGACCGCAGCTAATTCAATTTTAATCTTTTAATTATGTTAATTTAATTATAAATCTCTTGACAATTGATCAATATAGTCTTGTGCTAACCCAATTTTTCCACTAGGTTAAGTTATGAGCAAATTAGCACTCACCAGACTTGAGTTTATATTAAATAGGATTTGAGGAGATTGTTATCATATTTAGCATGGTGGATTATTTGACTCGATGGGACATTATATAACTAATTTAGGTCCTATCGAGTCAAATATGTGCGAAATCGTAGGTAAAAATGAGATATGTCACGCGACAATGACAAGTATCACCGCCAGTGACACATGGTGGCAAGGGGCTGCCATGTGGCACCCCCAATGCAATGGTGACCCACCGCCCACCCCCAATGGTGACCCTCTCTCTCTCTGCGCCATTTTGCTTTTACTATGGTACATGTTTGTATACTTATGGTGCACGTTTTCAAAAGTGCTGAACTAGGATTTGTAGAATCTAGAATGAGGATGAGATCATGTTTGTATAGAAGTATAGGACATTTTGTCTTTTAGTATATAATAAACGTGTGTACATGTCAGTAAAGGTGCTGAACTAGGATTGAAGAATATACATCAAGTTTTTCAAGATTATTTTGGATTGAATGTTGTTCTGTTTGCTAATTAAGTGGATTGACTTTGAATTTTACTTCTCAAACTGAAATCTTATAACTCAAATCCTCGGACTTTCATAATAGGCAAATATTGACACATAAATTCATATACAATTTACTCAAAATTTTCCAAAACTTGAATGGCACTTCAAATTTTATGGAAGAGACGATTTTTTTTTTTTTTTACTTTTTGCGCAAATGCAAACCAGCATACACCCAAACAAAGCTAGATGGAGGAAGGAATTGAACACAAAGAGAGAACACATGTAATGTGCCTCAACTGTTCAGCACACCAGAAAGAGACCGTAACATCAAGCTGTTGTAAATGTTTTCGGAGATTGCTAAAGTTCCCCATCCTTGTTCTGAAATTCGTGGTTTCTTCGTCTCCCCCTCCCTCCCCTTTCCTTGCTCCCTTTGGAAGTTCCGGATCTAGGTGCTTTTATATCCTTTCTTGCTTGTCCTTTTCAAGATCTGATCACCGTCCCCAACATAAGAATATAGATCTCAACTTTGAGAAGCGTTGCTTAGGACGGATCGTGACCAAGACATAGCAATCTTGTGTAGTATCAAATTGCACCATCCAACTAAAATATTCCAAGTTGAGTATTTCTATGGCTGCATCACCTGATGATGAATATAGACTTGAGAAATTAACAATTGAGTACCTGGAGCTGGAGAAATCATAAAGTCTGCCAGTGGCTGAGAAGATGACGAGGGATGCATCAGCGTCGCACGGGACGGTCAGCTCCTGAGCCGTCTTGATCAGCCCTCTTCTCTTCTTCGAGAATGTCACCTAACTCGCCGTCAGCTTGTCTATCTTCTCCATCTTTATTTTCCTCTCGCCATTTTCCTCGTGTCTCCTCTCAGATTCTTTCTATGTCAGAAAAGGGGTAAAAAAATAAAGATCAAACGAGACCCAGGTCAACAAAATAGTGTTATTTCACCTAGAGTGAGACATGATGAACTTGGAAATAATATTAAGAGAGCAATACAGTGTAGAGATCTTGAGTCAAATAAGTTCTGTGAAACAAAGTCACCAGAAAACCCTAGAAAAAAAAACAGGAAACCAGCTCAGATCCACGAGCACAACACGCAAACACACCAACAAAAACAAAGAAAAAATGCCAGAAAATGCAAAATACTTGAGGGAAGGAGGGCAAACCCAGATCTGTGGGTTTTGTGATTTCTCTTGATTTTTTCCTTTTTTTTTTTTTCTGGGGAGGGTTTACCTTGTTCAGATGCTGAACCAGATGAAACTTGCTTGCCTGACCATAGCCCCAAAAGCAAAGCTACTAGTGAGAGAGAGAGAGAGAGTATATGTGTGACCCGTGTGCTGGTGGTTCCAGAATTGAATTACAGAATTCTCCTTTTATTAGTCAAAAAGGGCATCTTCCCATGACCTCCCTTTAGTATTTGACATTTACATTTTGCCCAGAAAAGATGAGTAATATCCTTTGAGAACGAAGAAACCAGATTCAACGAACCCTAGGACTTCAGTTTCAGGTAAATTCATTTAAATTTTTGCTTTTCCACACATTAGAATGCTTTGGGCTCCTTCAGAAAAAGGGTAAAAAATAAAGATCAAACGAGACCCAGGTCAACAAAATAGTGGTATTTCACCTAGAGTGAGACATGATGAGCCTGGAAATACTGTCAAGAGAGCAATACAAAGTAGAGATCTTGAGTCAAATGGTAAAAGTTCTGTGAAACACCAGAAGAAAACCCTAAAAAAAAAAAAAGGGGAAACCAGCTCAGATCCGGAGCATAACATCCAAAACACACCGACAAAAAACAAAGAAAAAAATGCCCGGAAAATGCAAAATACTTGAGGGAAAGGAGGCAGACACAGATCTGTGGGTTTTGTGATTCCTTGATTTTTTCCTTCTTTTTTTTTTTCTGGGAGGGTTTACTTGTTCAGACGCTGAACCGAAGAGATGTTTGCCTTAATGGACCTATAGCCACAACAAGAAAAGCTACTAGTAGAGGAGAGAAAGAGAGAGATAGTGTGTGGGTGTGACCGTGTGCTGGTGGTTCGATAGTTCAATTACAGAATTCTCCTTTAGTAGCCAAAAAGGGATCTTCCCTGATCTCCTTTTAGTATTTGACATTACATTTTGCCCAGAAAAGATGGGTAATATCCTTTGGAACGAGGGAACAGATTCAAAGAAACCTAGGTACTTCAGTTCCAGTTAAATTCTTAAAACCATTTGCTTTTCCCACACATTAGAATGCTTTGAGCCCCTTTGCACCCACAAGATAAGAAGTCGATTGTTCCTTTGTTTTAGGCAATAAGTATTTTAAAAAAATTAAACTTTTGGACCGGAATTAAGTAAGTGCTAAAATCATTAATATGTTTATTTAGTCATAAATCTTTTTGATGACTTTAATAATATAATCATATGATGACCCCCAATTTTTCCACCAAGTTAAGTTTAACTTTTGTTGTTGCGAGCAGTATTAGAGATGCCTCATCAGATTTTAGTTTATAGTAAATGAAATTTGAGAAATGCTACTATTTTTCATATTTTGCAAGGTGGATCATTTGAAGCTTCCGTATTAGATTTTGGGACACTAGATGTCTAATTTAGGTCCTATCAAGTAAAACATTATTGCCGATATCAGGACAATTGGGAGCAAGAATGACACTTGTCACCACGGTGACACACGGCGCAAGGGTCTGCCACATGAAAACCCACATGTGCCACTTGGCACCCACAGTGCCACTGGACCTCTAACGGTGACTCACCGTCCACC
>JAGVVM010006393.1:0-27554 GCA_019149425.1 Psidium friedrichsthalianum
GGTATTTGAGGTGGTGATTGCAAAATTTGAAAACAATAACAATTATATTAAGCATGCGTACGTGTAAAATGTGGAGAGGACATGGAATTCAAACGATTCTAATTAGATTAGACAATATGCGATTTGAAGACAAACATAGACCAGTTTTCACCAGAAATGTATCATGAACCTAGATAGTGAGCAGTTCTTCAAAGGTTTAATCATTGCTTTTGTGTGATAAGAGTTCGGTGGTGATTTCGGACAGAAATTTGCAATCCGCCTAATCAAAAGATGAAACAGCAAATGAACAGGCTAAAAGAGATAATAATAGCAGGAAATTGAATTGTGCCTCTCCAGCAACGGGTAAGGGTTTCGCGGCCCTTGCTGGACTTTGAAAAAAAAAAAGAAAAGAAGAAAAGAAAAAAAAATATGAAAAGGAAAAGAAGGCATAAAAATAAAAATAACAAATGATCTTAATTTTTATATTTTATTTTTATTATTTAAAAAGTTATAAAAACGGTCCATGATATTTTAGCATATAATCTCTTTAATAATATATAAATTTTGTAAAATTGGATTAAATACAAAAATGTTTTAGTATTATAGGTCAGGTATGGATCAAAAAATTTGCATTCAATAAATGGGTTATAAATGGATTAGTGGTCAATTTGGATCAGGCAATTTATGACTCGACCAAACCCATCCAACAATAGGTCTAACCATCGCTCAGTATCCTCTCTAGCGATATCTTCGCTCTACCACCTTTCTTCTTTTCGGTGTGTCCACCACTTAGGTAAATGTGGCAAATGATAATCGTCGACCAATCGCTGTCGTACATTAACAACTGCATATCACAGTAAGCGATACGTGTTTTTATTATCGATGACATCACCAGCTTACACTCCGCTCATATCGGTGTCGTGCAATTACAAAAGACGTGTTTATTTTTTTGCTATTAAATACCAAGAACGTCTAAGCCAAGAATAATAAACAAGTACATGGAAGATCCAATGATGGAAGGGAATCCTCAACATAAAATGCTCATAACAAAGCAGGGGCATCTAATATTCATTTGAGTGGATGACTACTAGGAGAGACACATTAGAAAACATGATAATCGAGAATGATTGTAAGCTGTAAACATCCTACGTTCATAGGAAACTATGATGGTTTGCATGGACCGCCTCTTTATGTAGCACTAGAGAGACGCACTGAATGATCATCCTAGCTCCTTAAATAGCGAGCTTAGAGCAAATTAAGGACTGTACAGCGGCAAACAATGGCTGTTTTCTGGAGAATCCCTGCCATGAAAATCTGGTTCTTTGCATCTGCGTCAACCGTATATTGTTTACCCGACACGACCGTAACATGCATAATTTGCAATGGGATCAAGATTCCCACTGGAGTGCGTATGTCCTGGAGTGGATCACGTCATTCATGTTCTGGCAGACTCTACGTCAGACCATGGCTACAACTATTACACTCGATCTATAAACTCCGCCGAAGTTTGCTATGGCCACGCGGCTTGTGCTGGGCACTTTTCGAGTCTTGATTGCAATCTGTGCTTGGTGAACGCCGGTACGACCTTCTAAATGGGTGCCCGGATAATACCGGTGCGCAAGAGCAGCTCAAAGATTGCAGAATGAGGTATGGGAATTATGAATTCACGAAGTGAATGAGGAGGATCAATAAAGCTTAAAGAGCATGGCCGGGGTACCAAGTTGTTTAGCATTTGAATAATTGTTGTTGGTGTTGTGACATATATCTTAAAGCGTCGTTATGATCGTTAAGTGTTGTCAAATATCGTTGGAATATCGTGTTTAATTCGTGATTACCTGAATTTTTGCCAACAAATCAAGTTGACATTTTTGCGAGAGTCAAAAACAACAATACCAATGCCAATAATGAACACGTGAACAAATAAATATCGAGGGATGGGCCCATCTGGCGCGGCTACGCATGACCAGGCCCGAATCCACCTCAAACTGGGTCCAGTTGAACTTGCATAAAGAAATGGGCCATCCGTCAGAGCTGGAGTACATAGCCCAAAAAAAAAAGGAAAAAGGCCCATAAACTCATTGAAACTCCTTACATCATTCCGCATGAGCCGGAGCCGCCGCCGCCGAGTGACGTCATTCCCCTCCTCCAAGCTTTGCCGACCGCTCCTCTTTCACGCTCTGTTCCGAGGCCGAGTGTTCAGATCTCGCTCGACGTGCCTCCGCCGGCACTTTTTTTCAATCATCATCAATCACGGAAGCTTCTGCCATCGATCCTATCGCCCACTTGGGGTTCACTAGCATCATCATTGACCAGATAATATCTCTACCCTGTTCAATGAAGGAGGACAATTGAGATCTCATCTTGTCTATTAAGATCAAATCGGCTCCCGTTCGAGTTTATATCGTTGATTGCATATGTCCTGAACCGACTTCGAATGAAATTTGGCCTAAATTCAAGTTAATTATGCTTCATCTCATTCCCAGTCGAACGCGTGATGATACACATGATGTCAATCATCTCCATTAGCTATGAAGCATGAATTCCAATAAATTTCCTCGTTACCGAGAATGAAACTGAGTAAGATCTCCTAGTGTTTGTAGGATTGGATTTCAGATGTAATTGATTTTCGCAAGGAAGAAGGAACGAAAAAATTGGTTCCGAGTTCGAGTTCCTAGGAATAGATGAAGAACCGAATAAGAAAAGAGCGAAAAACAAGACTTAAAAATAAAAGAAAATATTATAAATGAATAGATTTAGTTGAATTGCTCTTAGACTACGTTTCTTTCGACAAAAATGTGATGTTTTTGAAAAATATTTCTTGGAAAGTCATTTCCAAGAAAATGATAATATTTTATGTTGTTTCTATGAGACCTGAAAAGTGAATTGGAAATATTTTCTGTTGTTCAGTAAGATTTCCTAGGAAAAATACCCAAAAAAATTCAAAAATTTTAATTAATTTTTTATCAATTTTTTTTCAATACTTTGTCGGTCGCCGACCGTCGCCATGGCTGGCGACCGATAGAGAAAGAGAAAGAAAAGACATATAGGTTCCATTCATTAACGAAAAATGAGTCGCTTTTTGAAAAAATATTTTTCGAGAAGTCAATTTCCAGAAAATGACTATTTTCGGATGTATGGCTGAAATATGAAAAAGACTTTGAAAATATCTTCGATTGATTGGTATGAAAAATTGGATTTTGATTTTCTTTCATGTACTCCTTTCAATATTTTTTTTTCTATTCATTATATATTTTTTCTCAAAAAATCAAAATTTTTAATGGTTTAATAATTTATCTTTTCTTTTTTCCCTTTTATGTTTTTATTTTTTTATTCTTGTAATTGCTCCCAATCCACCTTGCCCTCCCCGCCTCCGCCTCTGCCCCCAACTCCGCCCTCGCGAAATCCCCCACCGGGCTCAGCAGCCCACTTAGCCATTGATCGGTTGCAGGCGAGCTCGAGCCTCGAGAGAATTGAGTCAAAATAACACCAGAAGATGTCGGTGTCAGTAATGCTTTGATTTGGAGTTTTGGGTAGGAGTAGGAATTCATTACTCGGGAGGGAGATTTTCGAAGAAAAAAAGAAGAACATATATTTGTAAATATGTTCACAAGCACAACTAACGTGACGTTGTAGAGTGGTGAATAAGAATAAAAATCCAAATTAAGATTTCGACATTATTTTCAAATTTTGCTTTTACCATTATTCCATTACACGAGAACATGGGCTTGGGTAGAAACGGCGTTAATAGATGTCTTTAGAGAATTCGTGGACATTCTTCTTTATGGTAATAGGAATTATTATATGTATATCACAAGAAAAAAATAAAAAAAAACAGATTCGACAAATTCCACGTGGGCGCGTTGATGAACGCGAACGCCGTACTTTCTTTTCCACCAATCGTTGTCGTCATTAACATCGCCGGCTTTCAATTAAATAAGGAGAGAATCGCCTCACTTCACTGAAGAATCACAGTGAATAGCTTGCGCGCAGAGGAGAGAGAGAGAGAGAGAGATTGGCGCTTCTTTGTAGCTCTGTCGTTCTTTAACCGACTCTTCCCGTGCTTTCCTGTCGCGATCTTCTCCATCTCCAGATTTGGGTTTGAAGAAAGGAGGCTTCTTTCGGTCGATTCTTCCTTCCGGGTTCGATTTTGATCGTTTTTTCCCTCCGCGACGCCGACCCTCGATTGGAAATCCCCCGATGTCATTGCGAAGGCGGCCCTTGCTCAGGTCATCGTTCTCGGCGACAGCGGGTGCGCTTCTAGGTTTCCTCTGATCTCTCTCCGTTTCCCTGTATTGTGCTTTCTTTGTTTCCCGTGTTGGGCTGGCGGCTTGGTTTTCCGTCTGATGATTTCGATTTTGCTCTTGTTTTAGGGTTGGCAAGACGTCGTTGATGAACCAGTATCCTTTTGTTGGTTGTTGTCGGTGGTGAATGGTGGTTTTGTCGAATCTCTTTGCTTTCTTTTCTTTTTCTTTTTACCTTTTTGTTTGTCCCCGTGGACCTGTGAGATCGGCCACTTTGGAATCCGTGTGTTGCGGGTTGCTCGTGTTCTGTAGCTGATATTGTGGTTGGTCTTTTTGACCCGTCAATCAGCGCATTTATTGTGTTTAGCATGTTTGAATTCCTCTGGACATTGGAAGCTACCATCTCCTTTCGCTTTTGATTCTAGCTTTGCCATCCTTTTAATCAGAAAGTCTTGTTTGTTTCTAGTCAAGGAGTGATGGACGGGGGACATTGACTTTTTATTTGAACTTTACTGCGTTACTTTCCGTTGGTCCTAGTGGGAACTATCTGCTCTGTCACATGGTTTCGATTTGGCGTGCACGATATTCTTTGACTGTTTACGCAGATATGTACACAAGAGGTTCAGTCAGCAATATAAAGCTACAATAGGTGCTGATTTTGTTACCAAGAACTCCAAATTGATGACAAGCTGGTCACTCTGCAAGTGAGTTTCAAGTTCGAATGGTTGATTCATCACTGATGAATTAGTCACAGCTGATACAACCTTAACATATACGGGGTGCTTTGCAATTGTAGATATGGGACACAGCCGGACAGGAAAGATTTCAGAGCCTCGGGGTTGCATTTTACAGAGGGGCAGACTGCTGTGTCTTAGTATATGATGTGAATGTGATGAAATCGTTTGATACTCTTGATAACTGGCATGAGGAGTTTTTGAAGCAGGTTCGTGGTAAATTTTTCCATTTTTCCCTCTTGGATAGGGTCATTTGACTCATTTCTAGCTATAAAAGCTTAGATCATGTTCTTCTATTCCCCTGTATGCTATTTACCTTCTCCTGAGGAACTCGACTATATGACTTCCTATTTGAACCATCATGTCAACATAACATGGTTTCTATTACAATTATCATATCAGGCGAACCCAGCAGACCCCAGGACTTTTCCTTTCATATTACTTGGAAATAAGATTGACATAGATGGTGGCAATAGTCGAGTGGTAAGCACTTGTAGTTGCAAGTGTGGCTGAATTCATTTGCTTCCTGCTCCTTTGCTCAAAGATAGCTTCCGTAGGTTTCCGAGAAGAATGCTAGGGATTGGTGCGCCTCGAAAGGGAACATACCTTACTTCGAGACATCTGCTAAGGAGGACTACAATGTTGATGCCTCATTTTTGTGTATTGCTAAAGCTGCTCTTGCTAGCGATCATGAACATGATATGTAAGTGTAACTTGTTTGCTCGTGTCATATCTAATTGATTAATTCCAGTTTCTATGGTTATCTATCACTTCAGATTCATTCAATTGTGTTTTAATTACATTGGAGAACGATGACTTTAACTCTAGATTCAGCAAATCATCATTTGAATTTTTTTAGCACCAATAAGCAGGAAAATCTTGTGATTGTCTTATTGTTAACTACATGGAATTAAGTGGAAAGGAGAAAACCTCAGAGATTATATACATAACTTATCTTTCAAGTTCTCAGGGGAGGAGAAGAACGTAGGTAATCTAATCAATGTGGGAGTTTTGTGACCAATTAAACGAGGATAACCAAAGATGCACTGTTAGCTTTGTCAATTTTACTGAAACACGGACAATCTTGAAATGATAAACAGATCTAATTTTGAGCTACTCTTATGCTTTAAATCTTCTAATTACTGAAAAGGGTATACAGCCTTGAGCCACTTTTGTTTGCCTAATGGAAACACATGAGTAGGATATATTATATACGGTATATTTTGTCCGAAATATGTTAGGCTTAGGATTTTTAGAGGGATCTTAATGGGGATTTCTCTAATAAGGTAAATTGACCTTCTTTTTAAGCCTTATCAAATCAATGAATTGAAATCATAGACTTGTAGATGCAGTAATATATGGGTTTGACATCTTAGTGAATGATAAGGAATTGTCCTTCCATTTACGATACAAATACAGAGTGCAACTTGGACTGCAGATAGTTAATCTGAAAGAGTTGTACATTGTGATTGTCATTATTGACAAACGTTTGGAGTGTTTATCAATCTTCAAGTTTATGTGATTTTACTTTTTTTTTTTGTTTTTGGTCGAAATATATCATTTTACTTCAATACATACTAGGAATTGTCCTTTCATCTATGAAATAAATACAGAGTTCAACTGGACTCCAGATAGTTAATCTGAAAGAGTTGAAACATTGTGATTGTTATTATGGTAAAAGTTTGGTGTGTTCGTCAATCTTCAAGAGTTTATCATTTTCCTTAAATACATATTTCTCTGCTCTCTTTCTATTATGTACTGGGTTACTAGGTGTGTGTGCTGTATTTTCTTCTTCTGTACCATGTATTTAGTTAGATTCTCCGATTCACTGTCCTTTTCCAGGATTTCTTTCTCTTGACACTGCAAATGTTAAAGATTTCTTTGGTCTGCAAACGCTCTCTGGCTTTTTCAAATAAATCTGTTGATGGCGCTATATAGTTGTAATTGTTTTTATAAGGTCAATTTGATTGTAATCAATTAATCAAAACGAAATTTCTTTTTGAGCTGCAAGGCGAAACATGAGCAATTTGAGGTCTAGGACACAAGAAGAAATGATACATGTGATGGAAGAGATCATCATATTGTCTATGAATGCAATTAGACATGTATGTAGGTGCCATTTAGGTGCTGTCATGACAACGAAAGGTTCAACAATGTGATGGAAAGCATGGCATGAAATGCATGTGTAAATCTGCGCAATTTGAAAGATCCGTTTGTAACTTTTTTAATTTTATTTGTTGAACAAAACTGCTTGAGGAGCTGAATTCAATGGAGTCTTCAATGAGCCTGTTATGTTTATAAAATGTTTATAAATTGCCCTTACCTTTACACAGGATGCATTATACTTTGTACATCTGTTATTAAATGTTTGGTTGATTTCTATTAAAATTTAATATTGTTATGACAAGGCTTATTCTGGAACATTGTACTATCAAGTCTCTTTGCTTTGTGGTGATCTTTCAAATTGCTTGCAGATATTTCCAGGGCATCCCTGATGCTGTTTCTGACTCAGAGCAAAGAGGCGGATGTGCATGCTGATCAAGAACGACTTGACAAGAATATTATGAGTTTTCTATGGTAGCAGAATTCCTTCATTTTTGGGATTCTGTTTATACCTCCTGCCATTCCCACACCCTCGGCAACTAATTTTCTCGACCAAGATATCCTGCATTAGACGCCAAGCTTTTGATTTCAAAATGTGTAGAATCTCGGCTGCTTGTTCTTTTTGGTTGCAATCCAAAAACAGTGTTTGGAATTTGGTGTATTGGTTTAGCCCTTTTTTTCAATCAAGATGCCTTTTGATTCAATGGGGAATCAATTGAATTTCTATGCTGATATGATGAGGTTATTGGTCATGTGCACTCGTTAGGTATACATGACCAGGAATTGTTTGATGCTGGCTGCTGATGTTCCACAAAAGGATTACTTCAGAACTGAGGAAAAAACTAGTTCGGTTTGATTTCTTGTTGCAAATCTCGTAACTTACCATTTCAGTTATATCTAATGTGAAATGCTACAGGATACTGATGCAAAACCGTGTCAATTTTTTTTTTTTCAATTAAGTCCTAAATCTTTTGCAATTATGTCAACTCAATTCATTTGACAGGCCTTGTCGACATGGCACACATGATAATTTTTTTTTATAATATTTAAATATTTTTTAAATTTTGAATTGCTTTTAATTTTTCTTGGCTTACTTTGCTTTTATTTTTGTTAGGGCGTGGGAGGTCGCAGGCCCTGGGCAAGGGCCTGCGAACCCTTGGCCAGTGCCGGCCCAAACCAAAAGAATAGAAAAGCAAAGAAAATGACAAAAAAATTAATAGAAATATAAAAATTTGAAAAATATTGTTTAGATATTATCACATTAGTACCGATCGGCTAAATAAATTAAATTGACATAATTACAAAAAGTCTAAAACTCATTGACACAAAAAATTAAAATAAGATTTTTTGGTAATTCTTCCTGAATTAACATACATTCTACATTTCCAACTTTCGGAGGGTAAGCCGCCACCAGGTAGTAGTGATAGCTTTACAAGGAACAAGGACTCCAGCAGCTCGTAAGCTACTCCATTAGAGTGAATTGTATAAGCTCAGGAAGGTAGTTCAATTGCTAAGTAAAAACGGTCGAGTTGCATGGATAAATACGTTATACAGGACGATTTAAAGTGAAAAGAAGAAGAAAATCAATGACGGATAGGTTTTAGCTGTGGTAAGGACTTGGATTACGAGTCTCACGATATGTGAGCCGTTCTCTCCTCGGCTAGTAGATAGATTTCCTTAGGCCATTCCAGCTGATAGAAGAGCAGCCATCCATGTAGAAGCGCCGGGCGAGGAGATGGTTCATTAAAAGGCCGAACTCATTTTGCACCGGAAACTATTCTAAAAGAGGTTCAAATCCGTACTGTTGATCGGTCTTTGCTTGACATGGTTTACACGCTAAGAGTTAATATCTCCATTAGCTAAACCCTTTCTCAGAACTCTCTGTTTGCTTGAGGTACGGCAGACTCCTATCTCACTGCCCCAAAACCTAACAATTCTTACCGAGGGTGTTCAGGAAGCACATAATCTTGCATGCATTGTCTGTTTAATCTTCTTGCATCAATTGTTTAATCATCCAAAAACCATATTCTAGCAGCAATCAGTAGAATACTTTGTATTTTGCGGAGATATAAAACAAGCAAGGACAGAAATATACTGAGAGCGGACACTGTTCGGAGCTACCTACATGCACGACTTACGAGTCCAAAATTGTTCTGACGAAGAAGGGACGGGATGAGCTCATGATCATGCACTTAACTACGGCACCTCATGTGTACAATACAACGTAATGACGCATGATTAAGTACACAAACCTTCATAAGATGTCCTAAATATGATTTAGGACATTACGAACAATCGCCGTGACCATGTGTAAAACAGTTGTAGAACACATAGCGATATCGCACACCAGTGTACTTTAAACATGCCTGTGTTACATCGTGCGCCTGAACTGTGTACGAGCGGCACATCTTTTGCCTGCAAAATTTACTTCACTTCCAAAAGGATTTGTTTACTACCCGTTATTGCTCACTTCGCTACACGAGCAAATGTCAAAATAAATCAGTCACCAGCATCTTTCGAACGAGACTCGAGGACGTTGGCAAAAATCAAACCAGGATTTGAACGCTGGAGTTGCATTGCTTCACCAACCATACTTTTTCAGCAAGTCCTTAGTTCTCTTCCTCATGCGAGTGAAAACAATGACTACACATGCTAGGATCCATGGAGGAAAGTTACCGCCAAAGATGTTCAACTTGTGGAGCCACTCTGGATTTTCTTTGGAAACTAATGATATCAAGAGAGCCGTGACTGCTACGCCAACCAAGATCTTGGTAATGGGCTTGACCATAGAGTCCTACAATTGGAGCACGAGTAGTATATCATTACGCAATAATATCTTACATAAGTAAGTGTAGCGATCAAACCAATACATGGGAAATAGCTTGTACAAACCACATGGAGGATCATTCACCGCAGGGAAACTAGATATAGCGATCTAACATCATAATTACTTCAGTATTCTGTGCTTTTGAGGCAGAAAATGACATGCATACATAACTAAAGGACAATATGATAAGAAAACTCCTCAATCAGTTCGCATTCTGCACTGCAAATAAGCCACGGAAACAGTACTTTCAAATGAAAATGTGTTCAGGTGGGCAGGTGGAAACACATGAGGCTCGTTCTTTCCATTTCTAGCAAATCTTTGTCCCCGTCACCAGATATGAAGACCGCGGAAAAAAAAAAAGTTTTCCAATCATTGGGATAATATCATCGGATACCGCAAGTATCAGTTATCCAAACTTCAATCATCAATTCATTGATGACATTTCACACGACTCCAATCTTTTTGAAACTTTCCAAAGATCTTGAGTGAGACTCTAATCTGCATTTGGTAGCCGAAATGTCAATTCCTGTTAGGATAGGATAAGAAAAACCCTAGACTGCTTACATGTTAAGCTCTGTTTGGAGAAGCATGGTGAATAACAAAGGACAATCCTATTCGGACAGTGTGTGGTGAATGGCATGGGACCGTTTTAAACCCGGCAAGCATAAGATCAATCCCTCCGCAGATTAATCAAAACTTCAATGTTCACCCCCACCTGGACAAAACAATCATTCAGCCGAATTTGGATAGCTTTGAACTTAATGCTTTTCGCTTCGACTAACCGAGACAAGCTGTCTGCTTAAACAGAAACAGCGAGACGTCCACTTATAGCTTAGAGAGAGAACCATCAAAGATGCTGTGTTGCAATTGGCATAAGCAAGACAGTGAAGCTATCAAAGCAAAGTCCCAAACAAACAATTCCAAGTGCAGACATCACAATTGAAATGACAGAAAACGTCACACAATTACAGCATCCGCTTCTCACCGTTCAAATTGCTCCAAAACGACCCGCAATTGAAAGCCAATTCGACAAAAACAAGGAACACCGAAGATTCCACAGAAGCAGAGACACAAAAACAACAGCAAATCAAGAAAGACGAGTGGCCTCACCTTAGGCTCTCCGTCGATGTAGATGACAGCACCGTCCTTGTAGGGCAGCATGGAGCGGCCGTTCCTGGGGTTGAACCGGATGGGGACGCCCCGACCCGACGCGGGATTGAAGGCGAAGATGGACTTGAGGCCGTACTTGTCGAGGACGTCTCGGACCTCGAGCTGGTCCTGGTCCACCCGCCCAAGCTGGCCTTGAAGACGTCGATGGGACCTTTGCCCTGCCGGTACAGGGGGATCTCGATCTCCGGCACCTTCGTCCGGACGCTCCTCTTCGTGGGTGTCGGGTTCGGGGGCGATTCGGCCTCGATCTCTCCGGTTGCCTTCGAGCCGTCGGAGTCCTCCATCGCTTATGTTTGTTCTCTGTTACTTTTGTAGGCCGGTCATATATGTAGGAGGAAGGGAAGTGCGAGGTTGACCTTTTCTTTTTGTTCTTTCCCTCCTCTCATAAATAAAAACAAATGTTCTTAAAAAATGAGAACAACTTTCAATTCCCACATTGCTGTAAGCTGTCATCATGCTTTGTCAGAAGATTGATTTTTTGCGTAATGACAAGTAAACTTTTTTTTTTTTCAAGGTTGAATCAAATTTCTCAAAAAAAAAAATCGATTAAATTTTTAATTCATCTTTTAATTATAATATGAATTAATGTTGTGAATCGATACAATCGGCTAATATAGCATTGCAAATCTTAAAAAGAAAGAAAATGACTCACAAGATCGAGAGAAATTGCTAGGCTTAAGGCGAGCCCACCCCAAGCTCAATCAAGGCTGTGCACATTCTCTCTGGTTCAATCGATGAAGCCTCAATCGCTTGTCCCAATCTTGCAATGATCGCCATCCCTTGCCGAACACAGCAGCCAAGGCACAGGTCTCACTAGTGGTGGTCGATCCAAAGTGGGTAACTTCGAAGTCAAGAGCTTTGAATGTATTACGTCATAGTTGGTTCTCGGTTTTTTGGACCTAGGAATGAATTAGTCGACCCTAAACTCACAATTCTAGGCCGATTTCAAGGTTAGCCGGGAAACCAGCCCTACTTATTTTTTCCTATTTTGCTTTTCTTGAATCAAGCATATTATTTTTGCGCTGCAATGAAAAAGCAAACATAAGCCTAGTAACAGTTCAACATAAAAAAAAAAAAAACCATACACACACACACTTCAACATAGGACAGCAACGCAAGAGATTTATGATTGAAACAGTGCAGTACTCGCTTTTCAAGAGTTAAATCAGTTCACAACCAACTTGAACCAGCCTGTGAAATCAGTTTACAATGGTCTACCCAAGAACCGAATTGATCAAGGCCGGTTCCCAAATGTTTTGCTTAGAAAATTAACTAGTCCATGAGCGAACGGTGAGGTAAGGCCGGTTCGGCTCTATTTTAGGATTGAAGCCGGTCCGGTTATTCATCCCAAATCCTGCCATACTGTGTTTCAAAGTCAAATGGGAGGCCAACAGCAGCGCTGTCTTCAGGCACTGGCGACCATCACAACCGAATAGAAGGCCTCCGCGCTTTCTCCTTGTGGGCTTTTTCATCATCTCGGACAATATGTCGGTAGCGGTAAGACCCCCCTTGCTTGCCTCAACATGGATCCGACGACGCATGCTAAAGAAAGCAAGGGCCTGGCGGGCAGCCGCCAGCTAGGTGGCGGTAAAACTCCCTCGCCGCCTTCGTCTCTCCCTATCAAAAGAATGGTGTTTCCCACTCAATATTCTTGGAGGTTGGGTGTGGTCTTCCTTCTCGTGCTTTGCTCCTGCTGTGGCGTCGGTGTTCCACCCCATGACGAATTCCGTGGATCTAGCCAAACCGATCTTGCGAAATCGCAGGACGGGGACACCAGCGAGCACAACCCCACCGGCACCCAATCGCACTCGCCTCCGTTTCTCTCATCAATCCATCTTTTCCCTATGTTCTTTTGTTTGGGGTGTTGTAGACAGGAGACCTGTATAAAAAGACAGCCGACAAAGAAAAAAAAAAAAAAAACCGTCAAGATTCGGACAACCTTGCTTAGCTTAAGTGATCATTCAAGATCACGACGACTTATCAATTAAAACAACAACAAGGGGGGGGGGGGGAAAAAGGAAAAAAAAAAAATGAGCAAGAAGTGATCTAACACAAGAGAGAAAGAGAGTATTGCCGAGAAGATCGGGCGTGCGAAAGCAATTCCGAACATGTAATGAGCTCCCAGCCAGTCAATGGGAGCATGGATGATGGGACGATGAATCGCCTCCCTCTCCTCCTCCTCGCATTTTGCGCACTCAAACGGGCTCATTCACCGGATTACGACTTGGAAGGAGAGAGCTTGTCCTGTTCCTGTTCCTGTGCTGATCATCCCATCCCACGGGCCACCTATACACCCAAAAGAAGCGTGGCGCTAGCCCATCACGGCCACGTGTAAAGGGCTTAGTGACGCTGCGCTTGCTTTTGATTTCACTGTGATGAAGTCCACCAATTTGTGTTGCCTAGAAAGAAAAAAGTCTAAAACGAAATCGAATGCGGTTCACAGGCATCGCCGAACGCGGGACCCATTTCTTTGATGCATAGAAGAGAGCGATTCGATCTGGATCGAGGGGCTGGCGTGACCTGTTCGTGTTGCACGCGAGGGGGGACTTTAAGAACTGCAGCAGATACGTGCCGCAACGTGCAAGTCAAAACGACAGTGCTCGGTACTCTCTCCATCGACCCCTATTGGGCCGTGGAATCCCGATGCTACGGGATCGAGTCACGAGTCGAGCATAGTCAGTACACAGTCCCCTCCAAATGATAGTACCGAACCGCGCAGCGGTAGTACAACGGGGCCAACCCTATAACTGAGGAGAACTCTACCATCTCTTTCCCAAGTCAGATCATCTTGACTGGAAAGAGTTTTGCTTTTCCCCAGTCTTCCCCAAGTCGGAGCTCTCTCGTTGGCAGGGTCTGCGCAAGGCTCACGGCAATGTCCATTACACGAGCTTTGTGTCTCTTCTTAGCGTTTGAGAGGATTGTCTTTAATGCAATGGACATTGCCTTGAGCCTTGCACAAACTTGCCATCTTTTTCTCTCACAACAAGTTCACCATTTCGGGTTGCTTCGCTGGTGCCGTGGGTATGGATGGCTCCTGTTTTCTGGGTTTTCTTTTTTTTTTTGGTTTTGCTTCGTATCGGACTGTATTCTGGGTCCGCTAATTGAGTTGGGGTATTACTCGCTTCGATCTAAGCCGGTCGACCTGACCTCAAGGGATTACATCGAGATCGGAAGTAAGGCGTCCCATACCGGGATCACGACATTCCTAGCGGCGTTGATGTTCTAATGATCGTTGCCATGTTCTGTCACGAACTCTAATTGCAGGTAATGAGACAATATCGGACGGACGACATGAGAAAACAAGCCTGCGTGTGAATTGCTCCTTCAAATTCGCGGAAGTTGGAAGAGCATCAGAGCAAATATCAGTTCCTAAGTAAATTCATCAGATTCGATCATCTATCATATGCAATTCGACAGCTTTGTACTTTCATCTTTCTAGCTCAGGTACTACTTAGTACTACCACTTCCATATGTGTACTAGCAAGATCCTCGTACACTGTACTCGTACGTGTGCAATACTTTTTTAGTCAACATGGAGTTCTAAACTGAAGAGAACCCTACGATCCAAATGCAGAGTAGTTTTCATCATCTTTCCCCTCTCTCTCTCATCTGGATCTAGAGGTGGTCCTTCGGTTGGATATGTCAAGCTAATCTGGCGAACGGAGCAAGGGACGGCGACGAAGAAACTGGATCCCATGGACAAGAGCCGATTCAAACCCGAAATAGCTTCGCCGCAGAAATTCAAAGCTTCAAATCCTCCTTCCTCGACAACAGAATACATCGGAAATCAGAATCAAAAACCAAGTCAAGGTCGATCCTCTGAGCACCACCGAAAGGAGCTAAAAGGTTTCCACACAATCTGAGACCAGAAACGACAAATCTTAACGATAAAACAAGCTCGTCAAAAATCCACCAAGGGAAAAGATGAAATCGGATGACACAGCTGGTCGAGTAGGAAACAAACAACACACAGAAGACTAATCAATATCTCGAGTGGTTCTGTCCTGCGCAGAGAGAGAGAGAGAGAGAGATTGCGACTCAGATAGAGAGCTGCTCACACCACAGTCACTCAAAAAGGCGTTCGAGAGAGAGAAAGAGGGAACGAAGAGACGATGGTGGGGAAAATGATTTTCGATTTTAGAAGGACATTTTCCGCTCACTGAAAATAATTTTTTGATCACATAATTTCTCTCCCAAACGCTAGAAATTAGAGAAAATATTTTTATTTTTCGCAAAGCAAACGGAGCCTAAAATAAAAATGCATGATGTAAAATTGTAACATTCATCAATTCATTTAGATTCCGTTTGTTTCACGAAAAAAATAGCATTTCTGAAAAATGCTTTCTAGCAAGTCATTTCCTCGAGAAAATGACGATATTTTTCAATGTTTGTTATAATTTGAAAACGAACTAGAAAGGATTTATTGCCATTTGGTATGGAACATTTGATTTGATTTTCCTCATTGCATTCACTTTAATAATTTTTTTAATCTTTTCTTTTTATTTAAAAATCAAAATATTAATTATTTGTTATTTGTTATTTTTCTTTGCCTTTTCTTTTTCTCTTATTTTCTTTTTTGATTTCCTTCTTCTTTGGCTAGTCGTCGACCAGTCCCAAGCAAGGTGGAGCCTTGGGCCTCATCAATTTGGCAAGCTCGAGCCCCGCTAATCGAGCAAGGCCTCGGGCGTCGTCATTTTCTGGTAGGCTCGAGTTGGCCTCGCAATATCCGGCAGGTCTAGCTTGTCTAAGCCTTGCTTGCCGTCCTTGCCACGGGCGAGTAGCTATGGCCAGCGATTGGTAGAGGAAGAAAAAAGAAAAGGAAAAAATAAAAATAAAAAAAAATTCAGAATTGTTTTTTAATTAATAAAAATGAATTTAAAGGAGTTGAGGGAGCAAAGAGGAAGGAGGCAAATATTTTCTTCACTTTTGAAGGAGTTTTTTTCTCATTGATAGAAAATGTTTTCCTTAACTAGATCGCAAATCAAACGCCAAAAAAATCCCGTAAAACATTTTTTTGAAAGTTATTTTTCGAGAAACAAATAGAGCCTTAAAAATTTGGAGCACGGGAAATGATATGAATTAGGGCATAATGGCCTTTTATTTAGAAATCTGATGAATGCCCCCCGCGAGACTGCACAGCGACAATCCAACCTGGGATTCCAACTGGCAGAGAAAACAATGTTTCGTTCACGCGGGAGTCCGCTAAATCTGACAATCGCATCCTCATTCTTAGCATAACGGAACGCTAATTCCGGGCCACCGGGCTATCGTAGAACAAAGAAACACTCGATGTACATAGCCTACCAAGATGATCTAGTAATCACCGATGCACAAGGCAGTGAGGCGTTAGAAACCTAATCGGAGAAGAGTCCGATCTGATCCGTTTGCTCGTCGAACGGCACTAAATAATTCACGAAAGAGGCGTTGCAAGCAGGCATGTTAGGAGGAGGGCGCCGGATGCTCGTCTCCGGAGTCCCGCCGTTCTTCACTATCATCACCGTGCTCATGCCCCAACTCAGGTGTCGGTCCAAATGGCAATGCCAAAACCATACTCCTGTCACATTTCATTAAGGAAGAAAAACTTAGCATGTCCATCTGATACTTCAGTTTTCTGCTGGCGAGAAAAAATGTCGCGAGATGGGACTCACCTGGGTTGCTTGCTTTGAATCTGATGGTAACCCATCCGTTCTTGGGTACTCCGACCGTGTTCACTTCCAATGGGTCGTCGTAGTTATACGTCAACGGGTCGGTGATGTTGTCGAAGTTCCCGTGGCCCGACCCCATCACGTAGAAGCTGTACCCGTGGACGTGCATCGGATGATTTTCCGACGCGTTCAGCACCTCGGTCCCTTGGAATGTCATCTCGACTTCCTCGTTGTACTCCAGCATCTTCACCTTCGTCGCCTGTATCGGTATCGACGTGTTGTAGGGCAGATCCATTTGCGTGAAGTTGAACATCGTGGGGGGCCAGTTCGGGAAATCCGGGGTGTAGTATCCGCTCAAGTTCCTGGTTCATTTTGATTGATGATTCGTAGGCTTATAGGATCCACCATACAAGAAATGGAAGTTCTAGTGATAGTGTATGGATACCTGTAGTAGGCAAGAAGTACATCAGTTGCGGGGTTCAGAAAACTTATGTTGTTCAAGCTTGACGAGAGCCGATTCCCGCTAATCCCCTCGCACGATGCGTTCGGGCAGAGGATCTCACCCATCGAGACCGTGATGTACATTTTCGTGGTCACGTTCATCGGCACATCTACAGGGTGCTCCGCGCTGGCCAGGCTCCTTAGCTTCCCCAAAAATTTGTCCGCTGATATGAAGTCCATGAAATTGGGCAAGCTACGAGGGAAGACGGGATTGGCCGGCGCGGTGTAGTTGCCGCTGTACATGAAAATGGCGGTGACGTTGGTTGTGTCAAAGTCCGTGACGTCCGGCCGGGCCGAGCTGTACTGCCTGATGGCAAGGTAATAGTGGCCCGGGGCCTGGTTCATCGTGACCAGCACGTCCATGGTCTGCCCAGGGCTTATCATGACGAAGTCCACCGTCACGGGCTTCACATAGTTGCCGTCCATCCCCACCACGGTCATGTTGTGGTTGGCGATGGCGAGGAAGAGTTCCGCATTCATGTCTGCGTTCACAATGCGGACGAGGTAGGTCTTGCCATAATCGACCACCCTGCGGTATGTCGAATCTGCGAGCCGGCAAAGAAACAGCCGATCGTTAGCTTAGTTAGGTTTCCGATCATGTGCCCCTCGAAGTTATTAAGGGCATTCTGAGTTTGATTTCGAAGCTTACTTCTTGAGCAAACGACAAAATCGCCGGGTTGACCATTGATCACATAGGAAACGGAACGCGGAGTGTCTGCCCCCGTTATGAGGTCCTCGTAGACTACTTGGTTAACATCGATCTTGTACCATGATCCTGATAGACGTCCGAGATTGGGACAAGGACGAAGAGGATTGAAATTCAGATTGAGAAAGCAAGAAAGATTCATAAGTTAAGATATCTGAAACTTTTTCGATAACACTAAGTCGACTCACCGAGAACAATGATCTCTTCGTCATCGGGCGTAGGATAAGGATAGGAGGTTCCTTCACCTGGATAGATCACTATGGCTCCGTGGACGCTGGATCGGGTCCAATCACTGTGCGCATGCCACCAAAGAGTTCCTTCTTCCCTTGAGAATATGACCTCGTACGTGAAGTTAGTCCCGGGCTGGATCGGACACTGGGTGATGTATTCTGGACCGTCCGACCATGGATTCCTGGGCTGCTTCACGCCGTGCCTGTAAAACAATTTGACCAAGTGCAAATTACTCCGGTTGATGCAGAAAAAATTTGAGCTAGAACTGAAAAGGACAGAGGGTTATTACTTTCATTAAATATAGTAAAGAGAGATCGTCTCACATACATCACACATAACAAATCACTCAATGACATCAGCTATTAAGTAGACCTAAGGAATTATTTGTATTTGAGTACGTCATAAATGGAATCTATTTTGTTGAGTCACCATAGGTGTGCTGCCCGTCGCGGAAAATGAGTGTTTCCGGTCGCCCATCTATAAATTGACATCAGTTAGTCATCACCAACATAATGTCGTAAAGTGTTCAATTGTAGGTCAACGATCTTAATTTGGTCTGACTAACAGTTGGACGTGTAAATTTCATCGTTTGATACTTAATTTCAATGATTGATATTCTGCTTTCATTTAATTCTGAAACGTTTCTTGTAATAGTTAATTTCGATGGTTGATATTATCCTTTTATTCAATAAGGACCCTTTATTTTTTGTTAATAAATAGCCCTTTGTGGTTCCCAATGAAAAATACTCAATATATATATATATGTATATATATATATCTCCTGACCCTAAATCGGCATATGCAGGAAGGTCTTCAGATACTAATTTCTTTTTGATACTTTCTAAAATAACCTCTAGAAAATGAATAGTCGATATTTTTATACAAATTAATAATGGCTTTATCTTAAATACGACTGTCGTTGCTGATACAGAAGCAGATTTAAATTGCATAAAAGAAGGCCTCATGCCCACAAAATATTTTAGTAAAACTACCGAATCCTTAAAAATCAGCGTCTGCCAATAAGCTTAGGATAGAATATAAACTACGTAGGGTCGTTTGACTTTGTCTTTTGCCAATTTTGGAAAAACATTATGTTTTCCTCTTAGCTATAACGTACTACGAAACCAGTGACAAGTATCTTTTGATACATGGCTAATTGACCAATGAAAACAATCGACTGAATTTTACCCCCAAAGAAAGGCCAAAAAAAGGGGGGTCGGATTCAATTGGGAACTTGCGGTGAAATGACCCATTCATCCCTCAGACGTGAGTGTTCCTGTTCCCAAGCTTTTGAGAACCAACGACGCTTCTGTTAATGCGGGTTCAAACCCGAGCCCTCTCCTAACAATGATCCCTTTTGACGACCAAAGTTTTCTGGTGCTACTGGTGGTTCAAACATCTCCGGGGCTCCAAAACCCAGAGAGATGATGCAGACTCGAACCTCGAGACCTCCAGGCTGTGGTCCCACGATTCAGACAAAGCAAAAGGCTACACGAACAGCAGACTTCGCGACGAAGAAGACTCCACGGCTAGAGCCGAAGAAGATCAGCGGAAGGTACGTACCAATGGATGGTGACCCGTAGTAGCCCTGGTTGTGCACATTCACGAACACAGTGTCGCCTTTCTGGACTCGAATCACTGGCCCCGGGAAGCTGTCGTTCACACACCAACATGCTCTTCGTGCTGCACAGCCTCGTGAAGTTTTTCTCTCTCAGCTTCACAGTTAACATCACGCCCCACAGAAAAAAAAGAACAAACGGTCACGTTATCTTTCGACGGTGAACTTAAGGCACGAAGATCAGAGGACAAAAAACAGGAAAAGGAAGGAAAAAAAATAAAACAGAGCGGTCAATGCACAGTTCAGAAACGTGGAAACAATGGTGCATGCTTGCCATATTCGGGATTGCCGCTTACGACGAAATCGTAGTAGTGGACTTTGGCGTGGGCGGCGCGGAGGAGGAAGGCGGCGGCGACGAGGAGAGAGAGCAGGGCCGAGGCGGCGCGAGCACCGCCGCTCTCCATCTTCACCGGATCTCTCTCCTGTTTTATTTTTCTTTTGTGGCCGAGGGCACCAGGGAAGAGAGTATCGTGGGGGCGACGATGACGTTAAAGACAGAGGGCCTCCGAGTCGAAGACGATGTTGTCTGGTTGTGGGGGGAGGTCCATGTAAATACGGGGAGGCGGAGGTGGAGGTGGTGCTTGGAATCGCCATTTCAAACCCAGAGAGGGAGGATGCTGCTTCTCCTTGTGCTTCGCACGTGGGGGATGACTTCTGGTTAGAGAAGTTCAGATGAGGAAGGGAATAACTTTTTTGATTTTGAATGCATTGGGCTGGGGAATTTGTCCAGGGAGAGAGCAAAGAGTCTTCTTTTATCATCTCCTTGCGCATCACGTGCCGTCCCCGTCTCGCCGAACATGCTTCGAAAACTGTAAAGCCTTTTACCATTGGAAGGAAACATCGCCCTTGAAAAATGTATGTTTCTTTAAACTTCGTTGAAAATCGTGTTTTCTTGTCGTAGTTAAGTTAACTGTGCCAACTCCAATAAAGATTACCCATGCAAAGTAGCACGAGGCAGGTGGTGGATAAGTATAGCAATCTTTTTTTTTTTTTTTTAACGTATCGGTAAGACTTATCAAGATGAACCATAAACCTGTTTCTTAAACCATACATGATGGGGTAAGTTATTACATAGGTTTGTTATATGCAATAAATGAGTTCAAATGGATTGTAAATGCGTTTATAATTTACTCAGACCCGACTCGCTTCTCTCGCCCTCGCTCGATCTCGTGCTCTCACTTCAGTTTGGTATGATTTTTCTTAAATTTAATTAAATATAAAAGTGTTTTAGGAATATGAGTCTGGTCGGTTATGCATTAGGTATGAGTCACTAGTTTTGTATTGCAATAATTAGTCATAAACCGTTTAAATGGGACTATTTATGACATGACCCAAACATGACCCGACTTATTCATTTGGCCGGGTCTAACATGGGTGTCTAAGGCTACTTGTTAACAAAGTCCGCAAGATAATAGCGAACAATCAGGGGTGGCTGAGGATGTTGTGAAAGTAACTAGGAATATCTCCTCAAATTCTGATGGCTGGCATAACGGAGTAGAGGCCTACTCTCCAGCGATTTGGGTCCCTCGGTCACGGGTCCAAAAATTGCCTAGTCGTTTTTTAACCTTAGAAAGCCTTGGTTCATCTACGGCGTAAGTTCGTGTCATAAGATAACCCCCGCTGCACTCTTTGCACTGGTTTGCAGGACTGTGGTTGGATGGTGTAGCGACAGAAGCCATCACCCTAAACAACCATCTTGTCACGCGAACGAAACTCTTATAATGACATTCAAGAAGGGTTGCACACCTCCTTGAGGTGAGCGGACGAGCGGTTCTAAGTTCCTTTCAGAATATATCCGTCGGAATTGATTCTCTATTTTTTAGAACCTGAAACCTACTATGTATATCGAGAAACCTATCTTGTTACAGGTTTAAGGGTCGGTTCTAGGGTCTATCCAGATTCCACCTGTATTCTTTAAACGATTGCAATGAATTATCGTCTTTAATAACCGCCATTTGCTACTACAATACGCTTACCATAATAATGGATTAAAAAAAAAAAATTAAAAGCCGCACTTATTATCGAACGCCATGGAATACCGCATAATTGCACAAAGACATAAAATAAGAAAAATAAAAAGACTTGTTCAGATTCTAGGTTCCAAGTTCTACTTCCTAGAACCTACTCGCTGAAGTTGATTCCTAATTTTTTGGGACCTAAAACCTACCATGTTTTTATCCGTTCACTTTCCGATTCTAAATTCTACCCAAAAAACGCATCCCACCCTTTTTAATTATTAAAAAGGATAGAATCTTGATGAACGGAGATGTTTTATTATTATTATTATTATTCTTGTGTCCCCACGTCAACTAAAGGACAGACGTATAGATATTGTTCTGAGGAAACATCGAATGGCGGACGAGAGCGGTACCCCCGAAGTTAGGTGCCTAGGTCTGGGACGAGCGGACACTTTACTAAAGTCAGTATCGTCCTCGTTGTAGACTGTCTATGAACCACGTTTTTAGTGTGTTTTTTTTTTTTTTAAATCGAAAGGACCAGCGCACCCACAGGAATCGTAGGTTACAGCAGAACATGTATTCCCTCAAATGCTCGTCATCTAGCAAGAAAGTTAGTTGACGTGCCGGTCTGCGAGCCCCTGGCTTCAAACTTCTGTAATAGTCAAATGCACATCTTTTTTCAGCTTCCTCAATGAAACTTACGATATCCTCCAAGTTTCAACCAAAACTACGAGGAAATATTGGATCAATCTACATTTTTCTACGGTACCATTTTAAAGTTTGCAAGCATAGGGCATTAAAATTAATCGAAGTGGTGCATGTTGCGGGATTCCAAAAAGATAAAATAATAAACCAAATATAAAGGACTCGTTCTGAACGGACAACGCATCGTAGATATTCTTCTTAAGCATTTAAAGTCATTAGCTAGTTGTGAATTTAATTGTACTCTAGACGAGTTCTTCAATGTAATAACGATGATTAGGCATCTAGAAGAACGTGGCAAGCAATTGAGATAAATTGGAGCGATTGCGCCGATTTCTAATAGGTAAATCCATTTTCGTATTTTGTTTGCAGAAAATCCTAAGGTCGCGATAAAATTTTTGTAAAGGATTTATTAAATTTCCTAAACACGTCCTACTAGGAATTCAACCTGGTAATGAGTAGAAGTGGCCAAATGGGTATAGAATCTATATTTAATGGTGGTGGGTCATAAATGAATTTTTTTTTGGGTCCTAAATGGGTTTAAAATAGGTCATAAATTTTTTTTAGCTATGTCAACTATTTTAACTTTTTAAGTGAGATATAAATAGGTTTTTTGGATCTTTAAAAAAAATTTGAATCTTTTGATAATTATTATTTTATTTTACCTTTTACCTTTTATATTTTTTTTTCATTTTTCATCCTTTTCCTCCTACCTCTACCTACCTGCGTCATAATGACCATCGGCCAGCCTCGGGCGAGCTCTAGGTTGCTAGGATGCAATCAATTGCGGGGCTATCGACCATTGTTGAAGTCCTGCAATCGATGGACAGAGGAGGGAGGAGGATGGAGGAAAAAGCAAAAAAGAAAAAACAAAGAGAAAAGAAAAGAAAAAGAAAAAAAATGCCTTTAAAAAATTTATTCACTAAAATTTTATTGCATAAAATTGTTTTAGCAATATCAATTTTTTTTTATCAATTTATAGGAAACAAGTATTGAGTGATTTAGTTAGATACATAAATGTTTAAGAAATACAATTCAGGTATAGATCGGGTCGGGTATGGGTCCTTAAATTTGTACTGCATTAAAATAGATAAAAACGAGTTAAATGGGTCATTATATGGATCACACCATATTCGACTTGACCCAACTCCGATTCTATCCGTTTGACACATATAGTGATAAGGGCGTTTTCAAATTTCTAATTCGGGAACTTATGATTGCGGTTTCAATCCCCACCCTAGGGAACTCAAATTTGAGTAGATGGCCACGGTGGATACGAGGACGGGCAACTTGCACCAGCCATGAAAGGGAAGTGACCAAGAGGACCATGTTAAAAAGTTGGTACAAGACCAACGTCCATTTCCTGCGATCGACGCTCGTCTGTGGACGGTCCAGGTTGTACGAGAACCCGACCTGTCTGGCTATCTCGGTGGATCTTTTGGCCGCGTTCCGCAGCTCAATGTCTAGTTGCCCATTGGACCTAACGGTCGTGACTCGATCGGGAGATTTTTGATGCAGATTCGTCAGCTTTCGATATCCTCCGGTCAAGTCGACCCGTGCAGGTACAGAGCGGACGAAACGCAAGCGGGTTAGAATATCATTGCCATCTCGCCTTCCGTCGTCATCAACTTAGCCCACGGTCAGCACGATCAATTGGAGCGCTGGAAATTTTTCCGGTCCGAGATTCGGAAGTCGCCCCGTTCGAATCCCACGCTGCGGGTTAGCTTGGGATGGCACTTCGATCGAAAAACCAGGCCCGTGCAAATGATGTTTCTTGTGTTCACGTTGAAGACGCGCAATCAAAGTTAAAGTATCCAGCCACCTGATTATTCAGTTACATTCGCATTCACTTAAAAGTCTGATTGACGAATCATTCGACATGGGTCTTTCCTCTAACACTCTCGTACATGCGTCTTAACGGTTTACATCAGTTTGTGTACGGGTTTTTAAAGGTTGGATTAAATACAAAATTTTTTTAGGAATCTGGATCGCTATATTTTATTCGCAATAGATTGGTCTATTTGGATCGGGCGGTACTCAACCCACCCATTAGTCTATTCTTCGTAGGACAGAAAATCATAATAATTTTCAGTTTTTAGTGGCTCGTAACAAGCCTCACCAGCTACACAATGTGATACAAGCAGAACCCTAAGGGCTAAGAGTTGAGGACTGGTTTCACCGACCGTTAATTGTTATCCTTTCTGGGGAACGATGATTATTAATCTACCGAAGATTTAATGGTTTGGCGCACCATGGAAAGCAAAAATGAAGGCAAGGAGGACGGAGGTGAAGCCAACCTATTATTCAAACGACGCGCACCGCTTGTCGTGCAATGAAATCGTATTTGCCTTTCGACGAATCGAACCTAAGAAGAAAATTCTTCAAGAGAACACTAAATAATTTCCATAAATGTGTTGGGTAATGAGCTGGGACAACTCCAATATAAGTTACCGTTTGGTGATTGTGCTTTAGTTATCAGCATCAAGATCGAATTAATACCGTATAAGGCCAATCTAACGCCATCTTAGTTTGCCACCAACTTGCTCAATAAATCCACAAAAAAGCCTGGATGTGACTTAGGGTCGAGTCACCAATCATGTAGAATTCCAGGGGCCTAAAGAAAAACATGATATTGTTCGATAACAACGTGTGTTCCCATTGTCGCTTTCCCCTCATGCAAATAACTCTAATGGTGGTCCATGTTTTGCCGTTCAGAGAATTATCCAAAAAGTCATGAATCTATTATAATTATACTAATTTAGTCATAAATCAATTTTTTTTTGTCAATTCAGTTCTAAATCTTTTGTATTGGTGACAATTTAGTCCATCCGGCAACTTTGGCCAGCCAGCGCTAATGCAGACAATTTTAAATAATAATTTTAATTTTTTTTAATTTTCTTTTTTTTCTCTCCCCCTTTTTTTCCCTCTCTCCTTTCTCCAGCCGGTCGCCAAATTTTGAATTTATTCTATTTCTCTTTCCTTTTTTTTTTTTTTTTCCATTTCTCCTTCATCTAGCCGGTCGCCAGCAGTGATCAAATGGAGGCCAGGGCGAGTGAGGTTGGCCTCGCCAATGGCCAACGAGGGTGAGCTTTGCTTGAGCTTTTGGCTGGTCCGCTAGTAGTGGCTAGCTAGAGGAGAAGAAAAGGGGAAAAAAAAAAGGCAAGAGAAGAAAAGAAAAAAGGAAAAAATAATTCAAAAAATTTAAAATCTTATTAAACAATTATCCTCGTTATCAATGTCCATGTTAGCGTTGGTTGGCGGATAGATTGAATTGACACAAATGTAAAAGGTTTTTAAAACTGAATTGTGACAAAAAAAATATTTAAGACTGAATTAACACAATTGTAATATGTTTATGACTTTTTTTTTTTGGTAGTTTACCCTTTTGCCACCGTAAAAGCACATTATTTATGACTTGTCAGCTTTCAGTGACCCCTTCACGAGACATTTTGCTCGTTGCAGTCGATAAGTGAAGCTTCAAATTTCATATTGTACTGAATTGTGATGATCCCATAACTATAGTGGGTGCTAATATATGTCTTGATGATTGCATACGATATGTTAATTTGGATCCATATCCTACCAGTGAATTAAGCCCCAGATGGTCTATAAGATTGATTGATCCAAATTCGGGACAACCAGATATAGATCAATGATGGCTTGATCAGGGTCCTCAAACGGTCTTATCCATGATGGTAGATGAGTGTTTCGATCGAGACGTCAACAAAATTTCGACATCTTTAACATTTAATTACCAAATGTTGATATTCAATCTCACAAGTGGTTTTAGCCGTGGATTGTTCAGAGCTCCCTCGCCAGAACGAGAGCTACGTGAAGCGGAATCCATGTTTAAGTAAGAGAGCAAAGCTGAAGTTAAACGTACCTCAACAGTGGAGACCGCCGGCGATCGGAACTCTCGAGCTGAACACAGATGCCTCATGGTGGAAGACTGGAATGTGAGTTGTTCGGTTCGGTGGCTGGTGTGTGTCGTGATCCCACCGGAGCTCTGGTTTGGTTTGCTGGGTTTGCCGAATCAGTTCAGGCCGCATCTACTCTGACCACCGATGTCCCAGCAATCCAGGACGCTCCCTGCTGTACTTTGCTGGAGAAACCAGATCCATCTTTGATGATAGATGCAGCGTGGGAGATTGAGAAGAAAGCCCATAGGCCCCGGCTTCTGTTTTTGAAAGATTGCAAGCTATTTTGGGCCAAAACTGAAGTGTGCTACAGTAAATTATTGCTCCCGTTATGCTAATTTTCGTGCGGATTGAGTTGCCAAGCACATGGAGGAAATTCACTCCCCCTTGGTTGGATTACTAACCCGGCCTCGGGGCTTCTTTGGAATATCTAGTGTTCAGAGACTATCGTGTTTTGTCCTGGCACGACTCGAGAATGAATGAACGAATGCTTATTTTCGATCCAAAAACGAAAGAAAGTGGCATTATTTGTCGGATAATTTTCCCTCCGCGGTGCTCAAATTTCAGTGAAATTTGCAACCGTGTAACAGGACAATGACTTCAATAATTGAATGCCCAAAATCATCAATCGTTAGTTTCAAAACGAATGCATTAGGATGGATCGTAGTGACATTTTCGTCGAACTTCTGATGTAAAAGGCGAGGATCTATACTAACGGGGGCACGCCACCGCCACGTCAGTAATTTCATTGGAAGATCTACCATATTTTGACAATATATCCATGAACACGTTTTGACCAACAAAGGTGTCTTTCTATAGCAAAGCTCGGCCATGGAGGCATGCCGTATTCTGGCCTCAGCCAGCGCGATGACTGTGCCGACCTTAGGTTTTGAGGTCGGCTATGGTCTCGATGCCCTTCGGAGGAGTGCAGTCGGTATTCTTGGTGACGAGCACTGTTAGGGCCTGAGGCCGTGAGCTTGTCGGGTGGGTGTTAAGAGACGGAGGATGATGGTCAAGCTCAGAAGGTTAAAAAAAAGAAAAAAAAAAAACAAAGCGAGTGTACATTATTTTTATTTCAAAATTCAAATTATGCCGACGATAGCCATGTAACACCAGTATCCGCGTTCCCGAAGTCTCACCTCTTCTCTAGGAAAATTCACTGCATGGCTAGCCTCGGTAAGGTTCTTCGCTTTGTATCGAATTAAACCGGCACTGCATTCCA
>JAGVVM010006394.1:0-26205 GCA_019149425.1 Psidium friedrichsthalianum
GTATTCTCTCCAGAAGGAGAACATAGCCATCGTTTGTGATGACATTGATTGCATCTGAAACAAATTGCCTCCTCCGACTTTGGCTCCCTTGACTTGGATCCAGACGTCAATGATGGCTTGGTGGAATGCGAAGAGAGAGAACTTGATGGTCACGGCGGCAGCAACACGCCAACAACTGGACAGTGAGGGTGCTCGGCTATGAACGACGAGATCAATGATCCTCCCGGATGATCGCCGGGATCTTGTGATTTTTCCGAGGACCCCCTCCTAGGTGTGGAATTCAACCCCCCTTTTTCTCCGCTTCCCTTTGGATTCCCTCATTTAGCGAACATGAGACGAGAGTTAACTTTTTTTTTTTTTCTGATCATCCCTTCATTCTTGACCGGCTTCTTGATATTTTTTTCGAGAGTGGCCATACACAGACGACCACAGAACAAAAAGGGCATATGAAGAACGGCATGAGAGACGAACTGCTCGAGCTTGAGAGAGAGCTGGTGCCAAGGCTTCTTCTGGTACAGATCCTCGAGCGCATTATACCACTCCGCCTTCTCCGGATGCGCGTTTCGCTGCGACTCCCAGTATTGCAGAGCAGCCATCGCCGCCCAGAGAGAGAGCCAGCGAGACCTCCCTTTTTGTTCTCCTCTTCTTCTCAGTCAAGGTGGACCCCCTTTTCACCTCTTTCTTCTTCGCCAGAACCGTTGATCCTGAAGTTCCCCAGTCCCTTTGGATGGGTGGATTCTAATGAATTTTACTTGCCCCCCGGATGAGATGGAAAATGGAGAACCTTCCCCTTTCTTTTTTTTTTTTTTTAGCCGTGAACCAAGATAGTCTATCATCCCCAGCCAGCGTTACTTGGGTCTTCCAGTCCACCATCCTTCGGTCAACCAACCATTTGGTCAAAGTAATTGGGAAGGGCTGGTGCACGCTGGCCCTTTTGACCATGGGGTCTCCTCGAGGTGACCTATGGTCAATATTGTTTTATGCTCTTCCATCGCTTTTTGGCTTGCAGCTCCCACTCATTGCCTTTTAGTGCTTTCGGTGTCGTCTTCTCGAATGCTCCCTTCTCGATCCTAATGAACAGAGATTATCCGACTTCTGGGTCATCATCGTCTTTCTTCACGAACGGCTGAGCCGTGGGGGCGGTGAGAGCGAATATGTGGAGATCACGGCGAAACGAGGCGCGAAAAGCTATCGGTTCTTTCGTGCGTATGCGTGCGCAGCCTCTGACTTTCGACTCGACGTACTCTATGGGGAGCTTTTTGGGTGCTCGGATGATGGAAAAGGTAGACTGTTGAACCCTCTCGAGAATCAGCTTCCTTCGTTTGTGGTTGCCGAAGCTATGCTTGTGGGTCTTTCAACATACTGTGAATCTGAGTTCGCTACTTCACGATGGCCACACCGCCGTCGTTACCGACCGCAAAGCCCCCCTGGTTTTGATTACTTTTGTTTTCTTCTTATCCACCAGGACACTCTCCCTTTCAGATCTTTTGTGGCCACCCTTTATCACCGAAATCACCTCCTTTTGTCCACTTCCTTCCACCACTTTCTATCGTGATGCCCTCAGGATAGAAACTTTTTGTTCCCCACCTTAGCATGTCCACCATCCCACCAAAAGTGTGTCATCCTTTCCAGCTTGCGATGGCCAGTGGACGTGATTTCCTCGTCCGTTTCTATTCTAAGTGACCAGCTCAATGACGTGTTCATTGTCCCGTAGCAAATGAGCATTTTCTGCTATCTGGTAATGTGAAATATTAGTATCCAATGCCCCGAAAGAGTGGGACCGTGATCTCCTGGAATTCAATCCAATTAGTCATGTCTAAAACCTCTTCAATTTCACTCAATTTCACTCAAGAGCATCAACTCCTTTTGGTTGTTCGTCAGGGGCCAATACCAATAGGTCCTTGATGACTTTACCGGCCATTCGTAAACCACTTGGCTATAGAAAGTTTTAACACGTTGAGCTCCAGAAACACCCATTGCGTGGACAAAAATAGCCGGTAGCTGTGAGGCATTTGACTTCGGCACTTGCAGGCGCGAGAGCTCGTAATTGACCACAATGCAGTGCAAGGAAACACTTAAAATGATTAATTGAATTCGGAAAACCGAACGCAATAATGAAAATTACATTATCAAGCCATTGAAAAATTTGGACTATTAGAGGACAATGCCACGACTCAAAAAAATACAAAACTCAAAAATCACAAAGCTAAATGCATTTTCTAAAATTTTTTGTTTGATCTGAAAGTGAGATTAACATAGTAATTCCCAATTGCAGATTAATTTTGCAGATTTTCTTTAGCCAAAATAAAGAGAAAATTAAAAGAAAAATACTGGCTATTTTTCATATTTTTGCGGCCTCAAATGCAATTTTATTTTCAAATATTTACCTAATTTCTAAAAATATATAAAAATGCAAAAAATAAGAAAAATTATTTTTTGTTCAAAAATGGTAGCCTAAGCTTGGAGAAGGCTTCCAAAGTTGATTTTGTAATTTTCTCATTTTTTCTTGATTTTCTATGAATTTTGAAAATAAAAATGCTGAAAAAATACTGAAAATATGAAAAATCATTTTTTGGTCAAAATTGGTTCTCTAGGCTTGGCCAAGATCTCCAAAGTTGATTTTTTAATTTTATGAATTTTTATGAATTTTATATTAATTTTGAAGAGAAAAATGTGATTAAAAATCAGGTGTCAACACATATCAATATCAAATCGCGACGGGCTTATTGAATTCGAACTTAAGTGTGGTCAGATAACATGTGTGTAAGTGTACATGCTTTCAAAGTTGCCACTGATCTTGGGGAAGGTAGATCAAGAACCTCGTCGGGCAGTGGGAATAGCCATACAATTCTAACGCAATCAGAGATTAATTATGCAAATGTTGCAATTGACGCTCTTTCGTTACCTAAGTTAAGTGATTTCTTAACTATAATTTCATGCAGATGCTTTGAGAGTGAGGGAAGCCCTAGAATCTATAAGTTCATGCAAACCAAAATGTCTAACCTATCAATCACAATCAGTAAACTAGATGCGCAAATAAAAGATCCAAATGTGCAGATAAAATGCATGAAAACAATACATGGCAACCCTAGTAAAGCTCTACTAGCTTAGAGAATGTGTATATTAAAGTTTGGAAAAAGTTTGAGATGATTTGGAGGCGATTCACTCATCAAGAGCAAAATCGTCATTTTTGGAGGCAATTTACCTAAGGGGAAAACATTATCAATTTTGAAGAGATTAGAAACCCAAATCATCAAAAATAAAGTTTGCTAGTTAAAGGAGTTCGTTTCCCAATTTTCAAGAGTTTCTGAATTTTTCAGTATTTTTTTGAAGACAATTTGCCCATGAAGGGCAAAATTATCATTTTAAAAAGAATTGGGGACCAAAATCACAAATATGGATTTGGTCAATGAAGCTTGGCCATTTCCCCTTTTTTTTTGTAAATTTTGAAAAATTTGAAATTTTCAAGATAATTTACCCATAAGGGGCAAAACTGTCATTTTGAAAAGATTAAAAGGACAAAACCATCAAAATAGAATTAGTGAATTAAAATGGCCTGCTTCCTAATTTTTGAAAGTTTTCTGAATTTTTTTAATTTTCTGAGATTTTTTCCAAAGTTTTTAGATTTTTTTTAAATTTTCCATTTTTATTTCAATAATAATTAAAAAAGACGGATCCGGGCCGAGTCTCTGGACCCGACACGAATGAGACGGAGTTCGGGCTTCCGCGGACTAAGCCCTCAGGCCCGCGGACGGGGCTCCCTGTTCGGACTGTTGAGCCCAATCCGAACTCAAAAAAGACAAAAGGGACCAAGATGGCCCAATTCCCCAGCAGCCTGCCCAAACCAAAAGTATCTCGACTGGGCCTGAAACTGGGTGGACCAGACCTAAGCCCAAATCGCCCCCAAACCTAACCCACGTTTTTTGCGCTTTATTAATCCTTTTTTTTTATTTTTGTTTTGTTTTTCTTTTATCTTTTCTTTTCTAGTGTTTTATTTCTTTGGTATTCTGTGGTCCCTCTCTCGCCCAAAGACCAGACCCTCTCTCCCTCTGTCAACTTCTTCGGCGCACGTCCTCCTCACCGGACGTCCTCATTGCTGGAGCGCACCTGAGCTCCTCTCGGGTTGCCCACGATCACCATCGAACGGTCCGGCCAAAAAAACATAGAATCCGGCGAGCTGGTTTTTTCATAGATTAATCGTCCGACCCTCGTTTTCTAGCAACCACAACAAACAAAAAGTTTATACGAACTCACCTCGACGGACTCGAACCGTGGGCCATCGCTTGTTCGCGGCTTCCGATCCATCGAAACTCGTCTTCGTCGCGTTCTCGATAGCACGAAGGGCTGCACGAAGTCGGCGTACTTCTGGAGGTAGCCGACGTCGAGGGTGCTCCGCCTCCGCGGGCAAGTTCGGCTCCGCTGAAGCCGCTTCGACGTCCGTGGAGGCAGGAGGCTGCAGAGACTCCATGGCGAATCTTCTTCCAACGAGCTCGGCTCTTGAAGCTTTCCCTAGGATGGCGCTCAACAGAACTCCCTATCCTCTCCCCCCCCCCCCCCCCCCCCCCCCGCTCGCCCCCTCTTTTTTTTTCTTTTGTCACCCCCAAAGAACGCTCACCCGAAGAGCTCCCTATTTGCTCCTTTTTACGAGCCTTCTCGAGGCCCCCTTTTTTTGGTGAAGCCTCTAGGGCACCTCTTCTCTCTCTTTTAACTCTTCGAACCAACACTGAGTCTGTCCCTTTTCTTTTTTTAAACAAACCAGAACCGCTCTTCTGTGGCCTCCTTCAAGGAGCTCTCAGAGCTCTCTTCTTTGCTCTCTGTGTCTGCTTTTTCGTCCATTCCTTCTCTGGCCAAGCTCCAACGAGCTCCTCCCTTTTTTTTTTTAACCGAGAGCCTTATCTTCGGTTTCCTTTCCGGCTGGTTCCGAGACGGCCATGCCGCCGTCGCCGACCACCACGAGGCTGGTGACGACGGCAACCGCTACAAAGCAGCTCGCTCGCTCGCTTCGTCCACTGAGATCTCGCCCTCACGAGCCTTTGTTCACTCCCTCAACGAGCTCTCAAAGCTCTTTTCTTGATTTTCTTTTTTTAACTCTCTCGGTTAAGCGTGAGCTCTCAACTCTCTCTCTCTCTCTCTCTCCGTTTTTCAGTGCTCGCCCCCAGCACTGAGAAAGTTGCGGCCTCTCTTTTTTGCTTCCCACAGAGAGCTTTTTCTCTCGCCCAGAGCCAACCTCCTTTCCTTCGCCGACTCCTATTGTTCTGCTTTTCGCTCGTTTACTATGCCTTTTTTATTTTTTTTTTCTGATTGAACGCTCGCCTTTTATTAGCTCTCAAAACCCAGAGGCCGGAGCCTTTTTCACGGGAGCTTCCTCCTTTCTTTGTTTTTTTTTTCTTCTCCCGTCCTTTTCTTTTTCTGACCGTCTGCTGCCTTTTTTGTTTTTTAGCCTAAGGCACAGCTGGGGGAGGTGCAGGATATCTGCAGTAAGGATATGGTCAAAGCCTCCGTACTCCAAATTTCGGTCTTTTCCCCTTTTCTTGTTTTCTGCTGCGCTGGTTTGCCTGGGGATGACAAGGGGACGTCTGACATTTCCGCTTCTGCTGCAGCGTTCTCTGCTGCCCTGCTGCACCCAGTCCGGTTTAATTGCACCGGTCCGGTCCAATTGAACCGGTAGATTGCAATCGGGCTGGTCCGACCATTTTTTAGGCCGGTTCTGACAAAAATAAAAGCGGTTCTTTGATCTAGAAAAAAATTAGGACCTCCCATGACATGCCCGACTCAATCGGTCTGGAATTTGGTGGCGACACGATTTTTTTGTTCACTTCAGATATGCGAAAGTGGGCTTTTGAGGACACAAATTGAATTTTCAAAATATAAATTGACCTGGATAAGGGGGAATTTAAAGAAATTTTTGATTATTTTTTCAGATTTTTTGGACCTCATTTGGTTTTTTTTTTGCTATTTTTAATTAAAATAAATATTAAAAAATAAGAAAATTACCGAAAAATATTTTTTGTTCAAATTGATTCCTTAAACTTGGTTAAGGCTCCAAAGTTAATTTTATAATTTTACATATTTGTATGAATTTTCTATTAATTTGTAGGACCTCAAAGATGTGGTCCGCTGCGCATGAGTATATGTTGATTGCACTCTTCAGATCACATAACACCATTCTGTTCTATCTATGATGAGCTCAATAATTCGGGAATAAAGAGTAACAGAGAAACGTGATCATGCAACCACATATCCAAGCTTGTCTATTCTTGGCTTCTGTGCTTAACCAAGAGCACTAAAGGATCTGTCACTTCTTTGCCTTTGAAGTGTACATTAGGTTATTTCAAGACACAACTAGCAGCAGCATATCCTCAACTTCCACCGCAAATAATGGCGTTTCCCTGCTACTACCAATTTAAGCAACACTTCCACCACCCATGTGAATGTCGTAAACAAACGACATACACAATTGCACATCATAACCAGCGTATGAGAAAGGCAGTTGATTCTATAGATGCTAAAAGCAGACATAATTGGCATGTTAAGAAAAAATAAAAGGTTCGTTTATCTGGTATCTCGCACTCTTGTTCCAGCCACTCTCCACGCCATGCCTAATCACTACAAAGCGCCGGAAATGCCGCCTTTAGTGCAACCAAACTCCATCAACTTTAATGTCTCGTGCCCTAATTCTTTGTCATCACACGGGAAAGAACACCGGACCTGTAGATTTGAACCAAAAGAAAGGACCATCTTCCCGGTAAGACTAGAGAACTTCGACTTGAAGCCATACACCCCAATAGCTACATGTTGAAATTTATAAGCACCAGGGGAATTTACAGGTGCCACGAAACAAAGTACGAAGCAAGGGACCATTATCTTATCGGCTAAGGGTAGGATCATTCCAAAATCGATAACTTCACCGCCACCCATACCCCACCCCGGGGAGAAGAAAATAGGCTTTGGCCATTTTCATCATCATCCCATTTCTAAATTTCTTCACATTCAGCCAGGTAAGTCATTAGAACTAAAATCCCATAATCAACAACATTGTTTCTGGTCTAAATTTCGATCAGCGGTATTCTGTGTCTGCGTAAAACACCTGCCCAACTTCCATTGATCATAAAGAGAGACCTCGGCCCCGTAATTAAAGCGAACCCGCTGTAAATAAAATCCCTTTTTGTTAAGGAAAAAACATCACCTGCTTGATGACAAAAGAGCCAGCAGAGCCCGCAACGATGAAGACAAAGTTGAGCTCAAGGGGCAAGACCTGGAAATTCTCATGGGAGATTGCATTGGACTAGTGGGATTTTTAAAGATTTTTCAAAGATTTTTAATCCCATCTCAGGTTACGCAAAATGTGTGATAGTTTTATACAATCCAGAAGATATTCAGAGGATTTCTAATCTCATCTTATCTTATTCTATCTCGATTCAAATTTGGACGATCAAACACAGCTTTCGCGTTTGAACGGTCGATTGTCAACGTTTTGTTTAATTACGAGTTGCATAGGGATTTTCTAAACGAGCTTGACAATTTGATTTACCTTCGGGCTTTGACAGGCCCAGTCCATTGCTCCCGTGGAGTCGTCAACTTTTTCAGGTCCATTGATAGCCCAGTGATTATGAGATATGAAAATAAATTATGTTTTTAAGTTAACAGAATCCGCTAATTGGCTTCCAGTTCAATAAAATTGAAATGCGGAGAAAAAATCAACATTACACATGAATTATCCTCATAAGATTTAATACGAAATAAGGATATATTTTATTCATATCATCAAATAACATGGATAATGGTTTTTCCAAATTGAAGATTAAACAAATTGAAAGATTATTATATTCTAATTTGAGTTAGACATGATCCACATGCAACAATACCAGATTGGAAGCCAGATAAGCAGGTTTCAGTGAGTATGAATTAACGAAAAAATCACATTGAACTTTTTTTTTATGAGTCATTGATAATATCACACGTTACTAAAGGGCCAATCAGGTGGTTATCACGTAATTAATATGCATAATATAACGTCAATAAAATTAAATATCGGTAATTATTAATTGAATATTGGATCATATTATAATATTATATCATCAAATTCACGAAGCACTCTGCTAATCTTATGAAGTATTTAAGTCAAGGGCCGATTAAGTGGCCTTCAAATGCAACTATTTGTACTTTGCAGTGCAGGGTTTCAAACTCGTGTCATGTTGCTAGTTAATTCACACACTCACGGGTTATCTACTAAATCAATTAAAAAAACATCGGTTTATTTCCACGCATTTCAAGTGCAGTGTGTTTAGTATTGCATCGCACACTTTTTTTTTTGCGAAAAGTGCATTGTATTCTTTTGTTTTTGTTCCTGATTTTTTTTTTTGGTCTTTCAACACCAAAGAGAAGAAGTAGACTTTAAAGAAAAGACCAGATTACTAAGATGACTTTTATACAATCACATATCCTTTGATTAACCACTAGTTCAATTCGAATTTTAAAATAAAAAAATGCATACTCATTCTTTTTATTTTCTTTCGAACTTGACCGATTAATAAATAAAAAACTAAAGTAATTTGAGTAATTCTGAATTTTTTAGATAAGGATCGGTTTTTTTTAAACTTTTCGGTGTATGAATTCCCATTCAAATGGGAAGGTCGATGCCATCTTTGCCTTGTTCAACTGTATCGTTCGCAAGGACTCAATGGTACGAAATCTAGAAATTTGTCCATCTTACTGGTATTTCATCCAATACAAGCCATTGTAAAGGCACATCTCCTTCTTTCTCTCTTTCTCATTTTTCTCGTTTTTGCAAAGACGGTTTTCTTTAGACATATCTCCTCCTAGCCAAATATTAAAAATTGTATCATTGGCAGATTATAAAGTTCGCCATGAGGAAAAGGAAGGACAATATGGCTTGTATATTGGTCATAAAAATATCATCCATGTTCCCTGATTTCTCCATAATATTATGATAAAAAGTAAATAGATATTGCAAGCATTCGAAAAATCTATAAATGTTTCATGTTATTTTGTTTTTTATTTGAAAATGACATCCACTTAATTTTTCCCTTATTATTTTAACACTGACCTTTTTTTTTTTTGATAACCGAGATGTCCACGGCGGTCGGTAAGTTTTCGCTAGCCCCCCCCCCGCCCCCCCCCCTCCCTTCCTTAAACTACCAATGTCCAATAGGGTATTTGAACTCAATACCTAAAGCTCGTTACAGCACAGTCCCCAATCCCACCTAGCCAATTGAGCCACCGATGGTGGATTGTTAACACTTGACTTTAATCGGTCTTTTTAGAAAATTATAAAAAAAACCATCAACAAAATTTAACTAATTCAAACTTGACTTGTGGGTCCCTTGCCAAACACAAGGAATCAATTTGAGAAAACTTTTTTTTTGAATTTCATTTAAAAATAGCTGAAAAATAGAGAAAAAATAAATGAGGTGGAAAAAAATTAACGAATTAATAATATTTATTTTAATTCCCTCTTTAACATAGGCCATTTTTAATTTTGAAATTCAGTTTGGATCCTCGGAAGTCTTAATTCCCAATCTGAATTGAACCGAACAATTGGTTTTGGTGTGAAATTCCAAACTGATTCGAGCAAGGCATGCCACGGAGAGGTACTAAATATTGGTCTAAATCGGAGGACCGCTTTTGTTTTTGAGAGATCACCTAAAAGGGTCGAACCGGCCCATTAGTGTACACCGTTCAACTGAACCGTCCAATTGAACCGGACCGGGCAAAGCAGTCACGACAGCCGAAAAACGAAAGCCGAAAGAAGCAGACAGGCTTTCTCGATCCGTTTACGCCACGGATGCAGAAGCAGCGAGCAGGCGAAAGTGCCAAAAACCCTACACCAAGCGAGAGAAACTGAGACCATGTCTTACCCTGACAGTCCAGCCAAGCATGGTCCCCAGATTGCCAAAAGGGCAAAAGAGAGGGTTTCAGGCGGTTTTTGGACCAAGAGACGGGGGAAAGCAAGCGCCCAAAAGGATGCAAAAGGGAGTTTAAAAAAAACAAAAAAAAGTCATAATGTGAGCCACAGGGGAAGTTCCACGGAGTAGAGGCTCCAGAAGCCTTTCATGCGCGATCCCACCTCCTTTTTTCTTTTTCAGCCTTGAGAACAGCTCTTCCCAGCGCCATCTGTCCTCCGCTTCTCTATTTTTTTTCGGTAATGTTTCAAAAAGGAGAAGGCTTCGAAAAAGAAGAGGAGGAGGAGGAGACACCAAAGAGAAAAAGGAAACAAGGAGAGCTCTAGAGGGAGGACTTCACAGTTGTGGAGCTCCATTTAAAAAAAAAAAAAAGAGTGGGTTTTCAAAGAGCAAGCTCACCCACATCCCACCGGCTCAGCCCCGGCCCGTCGCACGCCCTTATCGTCTCCGTGTGACGACCGCCAGCTATCGACCCCCTCGAGTGAGCTCGGTTTCCTCCTGTGACCATCCCCGAATGGAGCTCAGTGGCGAGGGAGGTCGGTGAGCGGAAGGAGAGCTCGTGAGTTAGAGGGTGGGAGGTCTGGTTTCCAGAGACGACAAAAAAAAAAAGAAAGAAAAAAAAGAAGAGTGACTTGAGAGGGGTCTCCAAAAAAAAAGAGAGCTCCGTGAGCTCTCAAGAGCGAAAAGAAAGACTGAGCGGAGGAGGAGCTGCTGGAAAGTTTATCGAGGGAGATAGAGGAAAAAAAAAGGCGAAGATAAAAGAAAAAACGGAGAAAAAGAGAGGGGGCTAGTGGAGCTCTTTGGAGCTCATCTTTTGGGGGGTTTTCACGTTCATTGGGGGAAGCTCTGCAGCAGTTCGGGGAGGCTGTTCTTGGCGAGGAAAAGAGTTAGAAACACCGGGAGCTGCCGAGGGAGGTCTGGGTCGGCCAACATCCGCCGTGGTCACCAGCGAGCAATTCCAGCGATTTCTCTGCCTCGCGTAGCAGTCCTGTCCCGACCATGCCGCTGCCCGATGCCCAGCCTCGCTCCGACGGGACTAGACTCAGTAGCGCCGCGACCACAACCATGACCAAAGAAGGTAGGCCGAAGCTCCCTCTTACTGCCTGTTCGTTGGATCGAGCAGAGCTCGCTGTTACTCCTTCGGCGTGCGTCTTGCCGTGAATTTTGTTTGTCTGTTTTTTCCTTGCTCCTTAGTCATCGTATGTTGTGTGTCGGCTTGGGTCGCGCTGGACTAGCGAGCTGGCGGGCTGTAGAGGGCGGACGTACGTTCGTGTCTTATTCGCGTTTTGGTGTTGGTTGGAGCCGTAGGCGGTCGTTGGGGAGCTCGACGACGGACGATACTCTGCTAGCAGCTATTGTTGATCGGCCGGTGGCGAGTTCGTGGCGGTCGTTGGCGTCGGCGGCGCGGTCGATAGCGACCGAGGTTAGTAGTCGGCGTCTTTGAGGGAGCGGCACAGTTAGGGTTCGTGGGAAGCAGAACCCACGAAGAGGAGAACCAGAATTTAAAACGAAAAAAGAAATAGAAAGCAATAAAGAAAAGAAAACAACAAAAGAAAGAAGAGGTGAAGATGTGGTTAACCACTTACACGTTTGGATTACTCTTGGGGATGGGCTTTGAGTTTGAAGGAAAATGAAATAATAGGTATGAAAGTTAGGCCTACCATTTTCGGCTCATTTTTATTTTGTGGCCCTTTTTTAATGTATTTGGGTCTCACGGATTGGGCTTGAGCCATGAGCCCATTCGTGTGCACCCAGGTCGTTGAGGCCTGGGTTTTGTCTAGACCGGCCCGGGTTTTTTGATCGAGCCCAAATCTCTTTGCTTTAAAAAAGAAAAATTTTAAAAATTTGAAATATTAAAAAAATCAGAAAGTGATTTTTAAATTCCAAAAATGAAAAATTCCCAGAAAATTCTAAAAAAAATATTGAAAAAAATTCTAAAAAATTTCAAAAATTTCTAAAAATCCTAAAAATTAGGAAATGAGCTATTCTAATCAGCCAATCCTATTTTTGATGATTTTTCTTTTCTAATCTTTTCAAAATGATGATTCTATCCCTTATGGGTAAATCATTTCGAAAAAAATCTCAAAAATTAAGAAACGGATATTTTAACCGGCCAATACTATTTTTGAGGATTTTTCTTTCCCAATTTTTTCAAATGACGATTTTTACCCCTTATTGGAAAAATCGTCCCGAAAAAAATTTCAAAAAATTTCAAAAATCTCAAAAATTAGGAAAAAGGTCGTTTTAACCGACCAATCCTATTTTTTTACGGTCCTTTGCTTTTTCAATTTTTCAAAATGACGATTTTACCTCTTATGGGCAAATTGTCTTGAAAAATTTCGAAAAATTTCAAAAATTTTCCAAAAATTACAAAAATTAGGTCAAGCTTGACTGGCAAAATCCATATTTTGTAATTCTTTGACTCCGTTTCTCCCTGAAATGATGATTTTTGCCTCTCATTGCCAAATTGTCCTAAAAAAATTCGAAAAAATTTCAGAAAATCTTAAAGATTAGGAAACGGGTATATTTAACTGGCCAACCCTATTTTCGATGATTTGGGTTCCAAATCCCTGCAAAATTTATAATTTTCCCATTTGGGCAAATTGTGCCTCAAAAGGACGATTTGCCCTTAATGGCAAATCGCCTCCATATCATTCCAAATTCCCTCCAAATCATTCCAAATTCCCTCCAAATTTTAATGCACCACTTCTTTAAGCGTTAGGGCTTTATTAGGAATGTCATGTATTGATTTGATGCGTTTTATCTGCATGCGTTTGATTCTTGATTGCGTATCTATCTTACTGATTGTGATTGAAAAGGTTAGTTATTTCTATTTGCATGAACTCCTAGATTTTAGGATTTTCTCATCCCAATTCATTTGCATGAAATCATAGTAAGGAAAATCGCTCAACTTTGGTATCGAAAGGGCGTCAATGGCAACATTAGCGTAACTAAGTCTCCGATTCCAATCTTTGATTTTGTTAGAGTAGTATGGTTATTTCCACCGTCCGACGAGATTTTCAATTTACGTTTCCCAAAGATTGGTGGCGACTCCGAAAGTATTTACACGTATACACATGTCACCCGACCACACTTAAGATCAAATCTGATAACCCGCCACAAATTGATATGGGCTTGGGAGGACCCGAGTTAAGTCCGCTTTAAGAGGCAGCTTAGTAGTCCATTAGCCCGATTGATCAATGAAGACGGGTTGTGACACAAACCACCAAAGCGTGCATTACTTGAAGAGGCACATAAGTTTACCTACGCATCATTCAATTTTGCTGAATATTCTATATCCAAATTATTCTTCTCTTCTACATAATATCGAGAAAATGGAGTTAGAACTAATTGATTACTACATATATATTTTTATAGAAAGCCAGCCATGATAGTTTTTAATGGTATTTACTTAGTGGACAATGATTGAAGTACATCATATAGCTATTGCTTGGCTGGTTATCTAATGGGAGAACATTAGTCACATCACACTTGGATTTTCAACAATCTTTTTGCTTGCACATGGGACGAAATCACATATCTTCCCATTTTAAGTGATATAAGAATAGTTGGCTCGATCTTTCTACTATGACTAATTAACACTACTACTCAAAAAACTTCAGCCTGCCAAATGACTTGTAGCTTTAACATCAAATCGAGAAAAAATTCTTCTATGAGAAGTGCAAAGTATCAAACGTACGAACGGTTGTAATAGTCATGATAGGGCACCACAAGTATTCGCATTTCTTTTTTGTTACTTCATCTTTGGATATAGAAGTCCCTCATTTCCCTTTTTGTCATCTCAATATTAGCAATAAGATCAGCAAAATCAGAATATACATAAAGTATTCATATATGACGAGTGCAACACCAAGCTGTACAGCACAAGGGAAACGACAAACACAGTGAAAATGAATGACTTAATCATCTTCGATCTTACACTATCCAAACCATGTAAGAACTCCCATTGCTTATTATCCATTATAGTATTGCACTTAGTTTTTAAATGCCATAATACCATCTTTTGATTAACAAAGCATCTTATCAGGCTTACTGTCATTTTTGATTTATCCTCCTCCATCCAAAGTTAGAAAAAGTTATCCAATCAAAATTGAAAAAAAAAAGTAGATCATAAAGTATAAATAGAAACACTGCATACCATGCTACTTAGAACTTTAAACTTGAAATTTTCCAATTTAACTGTTCGAATTTCTTTAAACGACAAGTAGAGAAAGGATGCTAGAATCCACCAAAAAATTATATCAATTAGAACAAACTTGTAAAAACTAGATAGGAATTTTACCTTGTCTTGTTGCACTGTCGAGATGAAACAATCAATCATGTACTATAATTTGTTATCTAATGCTCTCACCATAGAATGCTTAATGGCCTCAATTTGCTTTGATGCAAGCGCAACCTCTCAAAGTTACTAATCTGCTTCGAACAAGGGAAAAAATAATTAATTTTCTTCTAATGAGAAGACAAAGAATAAAAACAAAACATAAATTACCAAGATGAAACATAAATTACCATATTTATGGTATCAACAAAACCAACTCCCGTCAGTTTCTAATTTGAAAGTGACCTTGCTTTACGTCTAAGTTAAAAAGCATGCCAAAAAGTAATCATTCTACGAGAAAAGATGAAAGGTCAATACATCAAGTAATTAAATTTTCATAAAACTAGGATACTTAATGACGAGCAAATTTCAATTGAGGTATAGCAAAATCAGATTACTCATCCAAAATAAAGAGAAACATAATAAAAAATAGGAGTATGAACTCGAATATACGGCTATCAAGCACGTCAAGTAGAGGCCATATATAATAATACAAATAGAGTCTCTAGGCTATCTTAAGGGTAAATGCAATTCTCTCGTAATCGAACCATCTATATGAACACAACAATGTAGGATCAAAAGGCTTTACTGAAAATCGAATGTAGTTGATGAATGACCTAAGGGTTGGTCACAATTCCTTCCAAAGCTCAGCATGTCCTTCAATTATACTGCCAAAAAGATGCCACAGATAATGAACATGCTAACAAATATATACATGTTACCCCGATTTAGTAGCTTTGGAAGGAATTGTGACTAGTCTTAGGTCATTCATCAACTGGATTTGATTTTTTGGTAAAGCCTTTTAGTCAAACACTATTGTGTTCGTATAGACGATACGATTTTTCAAGAATTGCATTTACCCTTAAGGTAGCCTAGAGACTCTTTGCACAAGTATTTGGATCATTGTATATGACCTCTATTTGGTGTGCTTTATAGCCGTATATTCGAGTCTATACTCTCGTTTGTTTATTACGCTTCTCTTTGTTTTGGATGAGCAATCTAATTTTGCTCTACCTCAATTGTAATTTGCTCATCATTAAGTGCTTTAGTTTTATGAAAATGTAATTTGCTTGATGTATTGATCTTTCATCTTTCCTCGCAGAATAGTTACTTTTTGGTATGCTTTTCAGTTTGAACGCAGAGTGACGTCCCTTTCAAATTTGAAAACAACTGGGAGTTGGTCTTGCTAATACCCTAAATATGATAATTTATGTTTCATTCTTGTAATTTATGTTTCATCTTTATTTTTGTCTTCTCATTAGAAGATAATTAATTATTTTTTCCCCTTGTACGAGGTAGGTTAGTAAATTTGAGAGGCTACGCTTGCCATCAAAGCAAGCCGAGGCCATTAAGCATTTTGTAGTGGAAGTATCGAATGACATATTACCGTACATGATTAATCATTTCGCCTCGACAGTGGAACAAGATAAGGTAAAATCCATATCTAGTTTGTGCAAGTTTGTTTCTAATTAATATCATTTTTGGTGGATTCTAACCTCATTTTCTATTTATAGTTCAAAGAAATTCGAACAGTTAAATTGAAAATTTTTCAAGTTTAAAGTTCTAAGTAGCATGCTATTGAGTGTTTGTATTTATACTTTATGATCTAATTTTTTTTCCGGTTTCGATTGGATAAATTTTTCTAGCTTTGGATGTAGGAGGATAAATCAAAATAGTGAAGAGTAAGTTTGATAAGATGTTTCATCAATCAAAAGGATGGTATTATAGCATTTAAAACTGAGTGCAACACTATAGTGGGATAACAAACAGCTGGAGTTCTTACACGGTTTGGATGGTATAAGATTGAAAATAACTAAGTCATTCACTTTCACTGTGTTTGTTGTTTCTCTTATGCTGTACAGCTTGGTGCTGCTTTCATCATTGTAGATACTTCAGGTATATTTTGAAGATTTGAAGAAAAAAGGGGAAACGAGGGACTTCTACATTCGAAGATGAAGCAAGAAAAAAGAAATACGAAAATTGGGAATTAGCACCGTCGTCTTCACAATTGGATTGTGGGGAGGGGCCATTATTATGATTTGGAACTTTTACTCTTTAGTGTTGCACTATGCATTCTATTATGAAAAGAATTTTTGCACTACCTTGTTCAAGTTGATCAATGTTGTGGGAAAAAGTGTGGAGTTTGTTGAAAATTTGTCATGGTGCTTTATCATGACTATTACCACTATTTGTATGTTTATACTTTGCACTTTTGACAGAAGAATTTTCTTCTCTATTTGGTGTTAAGCTAGGGTCTTTGGCAATCTGAAGGTTTTTGAGTAGTAGTGTTAATTATTCACAACAAGAGATGAAGCCAGCTATTCTTCTTATATCACTTAAAGGGGAAGATATGTGATTTCATCCATGTGCAAGCAAAAGATTGTGGAAATCTAGGTGTGATGTTGCCTAATGATCTCTCAATAGCTAACCAAACAAGCAGTAGTTATTTGCTGTACTTCAGTTATTGTCTAAGTATCTAACAACGCCATTTAAAAACTATCATGGGCTAACTTTGTATACAAATATATATGTAGTACTCAATCAATTATAACCCCATTTCCTCGTTGTTAGGTAGAAGAGATGAATAATTTGGATATAAAGGGTCTGGATTTTTTGCGTCACGGTCGATGGGGAAGAAAGAGAAGAGCTTATCCCCTCCGGGTCAAAGAAGACCAAGGCCTCATGTTTCCCAAAGCGCCCAATTTGCCCTGGAAACTCTCTTTATACCGAGATTGTTCTATATCGAAATATCAATTGATAAAGTCAAACTACTAAGACCTTCCTCGTTAGGGCTCTGGCACTAGCCCCAGGCCCTTCATGTTGACGTGGAACTCATAAAGTTGAGCTAGGTAGGCTACAGCCACTCTCAACCATGAGCTCATATTGGAAATTTCCTATTTTTTTTTTTCTGATGAGAAATGTGAAACGAAAATGAAGAAAAGGGGCCCCGCTTAGTTCCAGTGGTACAATGGGTTTGTAAGATCTTTTTTTTTTTATCGCTTTTGATTGAAGCCAAGTTTCATTCTGGACAACTGTCATGTTCCTGCATTAGCTGCATCTTGATTCAGTATTTCCAATGCAACTTCCAGAGATTCGATTGACACTGATGACAGTATAAAAGTGCAAGATCTTGGGCTTCTCCTTTGCTCGGTTATCTTTTTTGTTTACTAGATCAATCTCGTAAGGGGATTTTAATTTACAGCCCTTTTTTTTGGCGTAGAAGCAAAGTGAATTGCTGCCTGTAGAAAAGGTCTTCTCTAAATTGTGGATTTGGTGTTAGAGGGGGCAGGAGACTTCACTCTCTCTCTTTTTCTTTGGTGGTAGAATAATTTCTTTTTGTGGGTGATAAGGAGGACTTTGTATTTTGCTTTATCATTAGTCTATGGAAATATGCCAGTAGCATTCTGTATTTGTGCATGTTTCCGACTTTAAAGAAAAAAGAGGTTGTTCTTGACTGAGTTTCTTTTTCTGCATTGATTGCCTCATTGATTTTGCACACGTTAGCAGTGAAGTCAAAATTATTCCTCCAAGTTCAGAATACCCTCTTTCTTACCTCCAAGTTGGTGGTTCTTCATTTTGCTTATGAGTTCCTGTAGTACAGCTTTAACCTTGTTCATCTTTGGCCTATACATAACAAGTCTATTTCCTGTTTCTCTGGTATCCAATCTTTCAGGCATCAGTTCTTTCAGTCTATTTCTGTTCTCCTATGGAGGAGACCTAAATATTTCTCTGGAATAGTACATTTATATCACATGGGTCTCAGTGTTGATTCTAGCCGGCTATTGAACTCTGGAATATTTGACAGACTAGTCTGGATTTTGTCTTTCACAACGGTGTGTAAGATGCTTGCCTTCATGGTTGAAGTATTTAAGATTCGTGGAACTAGGAAATAGTTTGACCTTTTTCTTGACCAAGTCCTTTGGTGTTTTAGCAGACTTACTGAACTTCCTTTGCTTGTTTTCTGTAAACTGAGAAGACAATGTCTCATAGTTTAAACCTGGTACGTGGAAACAAAATTCGAGTTGAAACATTGGCATTTAGATGGTCATTGGCATGGACAGGAGGGCTTCTTTCAGTGATCTTACAAGGAACATGTAGAAGAACAAGGATCGGTCATGGGACAAGGAACTTGAAAACTGACTTCAGGTATCATGGTGACAGCATTACCCACCTTTGATTGTTAAGAAAGTCTGGTTCCATTGTTGTGAAGATGATTCTAATCTTTATTATATCTGTATGTAATTGCATCTTATAAACCATACACTGTTATTAGCTGATGGTTAGAGTGAGACTGGTATTGGCAAACATGCTTTGTGATAGTTGCAAGCAAGCTTCTCGCTCTGGATTCCTTATATTGCAGCGGACTTGAGCCTTATTGGTCTACTCTTAGTTGCACTTCCTGTCATGATCCTGCCTCATCCTCCTGGATTTACATAAATAATTGAATGGAAAAGTGGAGGTGGGTTCTCTGGTTTGAATGTTTTGTGATCCTGCTTGAAGGTGTTACAGTCGATTTTCAAAGAATCTCTCTCTTTCTTTCGTTATCTTTTCAGGCATGCATCATGGGTAGAGTGATCGAAGTAGGTGGCAGCAGCTCTCTATGTTTCGGCTACAACCTGATCCGTCATCTTGCGCATCACACGCGCATCTCGTGTATCGTGGAATTATATAGGGGCTACTTAGCCCACCTGGCACGCCATTACTATCATCTGGTGAGACCAAAGTCCACAAGCTGCATACGCTCTTGAGGGGCCACAGCATGCAGAGTGTTCGTCGCTCTAACGACTGCTTGTTACAAATTAAGCTCCACACTGGTTTGTGTTTGATATTGTATGCGAACTTAGGTAGTGCGTGATATGCAAAGAATAGTTGACCGAGCTATTACTTGTGGTGGCATCCGTCAATCTTATACATTAAGTTCCAGAAGCACCAGTTTTGCAGCGCATCGTCCGTCTTTTGATCCTTGAAGATGAGGGAGGATAAATTTTACTATTGGATCTTCATGTTTCATCCTCCTTTTAAAAGTCAATTAGGTTTGGGTGAAGTCATTTGGAATTATTAGACGACAAGAAGCAAATGTGAATTGTGAGGACAAGCCATGGTCCAATTTGCAGGCTGATTCAATTAGGACCACTGGACCCTCCCCAGTATAAGAAATGGTTTTTGCGCGAAACATCTATAGTGGAGATGATCATCAGTGACATTTGGTTGTTGGAACAGATATGAATCCGTTAGTTTGCTACATCATGAGCTTAACGTTTTGTCATTGGAATAGATGTGAATCTGACCATTGGCTGAACGTTTTGTTCGTGGGGGCCGAATATATATAATCCGTTAATTTGCTAGCGTAAGTTTGGTTCTTAATGAATTCGATTCCATTTTGGGTACAATAACTTTGAGACAATAAGAAAATGAGCTCACAAGTGAAGTCAAAAGTACATATGTGAGGATGTGTCACTTAACTTCCGCCGCTCTATGAAGGTCTTCCGCTTTTTGGATGGCACTTCACCCATTCTCTAACTTATCACGTGGCTCGCTCGGTGTTGCTGCTGTGGTATCTAGTTACCTTTGCAGCATTTCAACAAGCTCATGCCGTGGAGTACACGGTAATAAAAACGCATCTTCAACATCTAGTGGAGCGAGATTTGATGGTGAAGTCGGCATCAAGTACACCAAAAAAGTAATGAACTCCTCCACTGTATTGCTTTGGCAAATTTTCCAGGAATTGACCTCAGAGGACAGAAGAGATGTGCAAAACGTAAGCGTGTTTATTGAACCAATTGATGGTATAGCATATGCAGATATGGACGCAAACGAAATCCACATCAGCTCGGAGTACGTAGGAAGCTACTCCGGTGATGTGAGGGACGAGATAACCCGGGTTTTGTACCACGAGAAGACGCATACATAGCAGTGGTTGGCAAGTCGAGAAGCCGTCAATCGGTTTAACAGAGGAGATAGCGGATTTTGTGAGGCTGAAGGCGAGGTATGCACCAAGCCATTGGGTGAAAGTAGGCGAGGGAAAGCAGTGGGACCAGAGGTATGATGTCACAACACATTTTCTGGACTGTTGTGATGGTCTTTTGAGTGGGTATGCAGCAGACATTAACGTGAAGAAGATGAAGGGGTTATAGTCCTGAGTATTTTGTTGAGTTTCTGGGAAGATAGTTGATCAGCTCTGGAGTGACTACAAGGCCAAATACGGTAATTAGGTTACTTTTCTTGCAATGAATAAAGTCCAAGTAACTCTCCGTACTGTACTGATCCAGAGATCAGTCGCTTAAGTTCTTCGTTTCCTCGATAAATAAGTTCAAAAGGAGGTGTTGCGTGGCTAAAGCTAATGGGCTCCTTATTTACTGCTCAAGTATTCAATTTGCTGTGTCATATTAGAGAAAGGAAAGGTTGAGGTAAAAACAACGAAAGAAAAAAGGTAAGTACCTTCCTCTAATAACGAAGCAACTCTGCAGAGGAAGCACATCCTTGACTGGGACCTCAAGCGCTTCATGAGTATATAGAATTGTTCAATAACTAGCGAATGCTTAGGAAATTAATGTTACTTAGGACATTCGAAAAGTCATCGTCCACCCAACTTATTTACCACTTGAGTCCGGAAGACCATTTGCAAAAATCACCGCAATGAACTATCTAAGAGTTCACACAGTGAGGAAGCCCAATCAACAACCAAAAACAAAGCCAAAAAAGAAAAACAAGAATTGCCATCTGCAGATGGTAGTTCCATAACCAGCTCTGCATCAAGCAAATTCGAGGGAGGCCTCAGCATATTCATCATCCATGGATCGAAAGTAACAAGTAGATTCATCGCCAGAGCAATGAGTCGTCGTCGGGACTAACCATCCAAGACAGCATAAAGTTGCTGATGAATTGATCAGGCAGTGCATTGGACAATATACTTGTACTTCAGACCTTCATAAGTTTCGGAATGCAAAGGACTCACAACAGGGAAGGACGGGGGACCCAAAGGAACCTCAATACATTAAGCCCAAGGCTCAGTTCAATATTGGAACTAATGAGACTACTTCACTGATCCCTTTTGTTCGTCCAGAGGCTTACAAACTTCTGTTGAATAGATTCCACGTCTCTTCAGTGGTATTGCAAATCCATTCCTTTGTATCCCTGTATAATATGCACGTTCATGGAACCAATTCATTACACATGTTCATCAGGGTAAATATAGCTTTTATGTTCCTTTCTTCTTCTCTTATGGTAGTCTATGAGCGTGAAAGAGACGAAATGACCAATGGGGAGAGCATAATATGTTCTCATTTACCATTGCCTCAACATCTACCTATTACAATTGTCCATTCATCTCTACCATTGCTGAACGGTGGGGCGTAAAAGTACAATAAACCACAAGAAATTGTTCTTTTGTATACGTGGAAGTATGCAAATCTCGAGTTAAATTTAGCTGGGTGAGCAACAAATCTTAAGGATCATGACATTATAGGCATAGTAGTCATTAGGAGTAAGTAAGATAAACCAATTTACAGAGCTTTGTAGGGCCAAGGGCTAGAAGATCTATGAGACTTTAGCATAAAGACGGGAAGATATTTCATTATTTAAAGCATACTTTTTGCCATTCCCTTGATTTATGCGCCTATTCTGAGAGAGAATGACAAAAAGCAAATTCCCTAGACAGTATTAAAAGGTTATTATATTCTGATTTGAGTCAGATATCTCACCCGTAACAATACCGTAGTGTAACGATAACATTGATTATTTTTATATAATCTTGATGAAATCAAACGTTATTAAAAGTCCAAAAATCACGTTGAACAAATCAAATATTCAGAGATGACATTACGTATTAAGTTAAAAATTTTAAAAATCACGTTGAAAAAATTCAAAGTTAAGTTAAATTGAAGTTTAGAAAACCGTAGTGTGTCATTTTCCCATAAATTTTCGCTCCCGCATGAGATTACGAAGCTAATGCTGCGGTGGGCCCCTATGGACGGTTAGGACCCGAACCACCGAAGGCCAGACGGGTTATGTCTCACGAAGCATATAGGCCGACCGGCTCATCATCACGTCGCTGTCACTTATGGGCTTTCCCCGACTCATCCCATTAAATACTGCGAGTCCAAAAGCATTATTTTATTTTTTCATCATAAATTAAATCCTACGTGGAATTTTCGATCAAGAAGTTCCGTCAATGAAAAATAAAACTAATAAAATGGAAAAAGAGAGCGAAGCAAAATGAGGAACTTGGAAATGACGAGATCAGGCTTCGCTCTCCCGCCGCATCGGATGCTTGGAGTAGATATGGTGTTGTGCCCGTCGCGCTCCGTGGAGTCGGTGGCGGCGGCGACTGGATTCCTCCCTCTCTGCCGCTCCGGCTCCGGCTCCGGCGAGGGCATTTCCGTTGATTCGGCTCCTCTGTGTTCCCAGCTCATCGAGGCCACCGGATGTCCTTGCTCCGAACACACCGGTACCCCACACACACACACACTCTCTCTCTCAATGCTTTGTGGTTTCTTCTGGTTGCATTTCGGCGAAACTGGAGAGATTAGAGAGTTTGTGTATGGACTGAGAGGGTTTGGCGCTTTGTCTTCTTTTAGCAAGAGTTGGAGGTTTTAGCCGCATACTTCCATTTTTCTTCAGATTTCTCGAGGCCTGCTTCGATAGTTTGCGAGTTTCTGTGTTTTAGCAACTCCACCAGAAGGCAAAGGATTTTCTTCCGGAAATTCTTCGTTACTGAATAAGTTTGTGCTTTAGCTGAACCTCGACGAATGTGAAATTCTAAATCCTGAAGAATTTTATTTCATGGTTGTCGAATACATCATGAGCTTCAACTCTTGAGCAATTATGCTACGCTAGCCTGTACCATTCTTCTCTGGAAGACTTCAGTTCTCTCTTCCAAAATTTATGCCAGACGATTGTAAATTTTTTCGCCTCTTTTTGGGTTTGCCTGCTTCAAACAAAGGATGTTTATTTATTGGCTCTTCAACGCGTCTAGTCTGGCAACAAGATTTCTGGGCACAACGGGGTCCTCCTGTCTACTTCAGCACGGGCTTTTCATGGTGATTTCCGGTTTCTGTTTTTCTCGGCTTTGTCGACCTCATCGCGAGAAATGCATTTCACTCGATTGCTGCAACCCGTGATGCTAAAGAAATTAATAAATTGACAACACAAGGTTTAATCGATCTTCTAGGCTGAAATCTCTGCAGTCTTTAGATTGGATTAGTTCCTTTTTCCTCATGCTCTTTTCCATGTTTTCTGCGTTTTTTAGATTGGAGTGATACTTTTTCCCCTTTTCTTAGTTCGTGTTCTTTGTAATTCTTTATTGATACGTCAGTAAGCTGGTAATAGTTTTCTGTCAGATACTTGATTGAGCTGCTTGTCCACTTAAGCTTGTGCAAAGTATTATTATTCTGGAGATTTTTTTTTAACTGCCATCTTCTGCGATTTGTAGGGAAAACTTATGGCAGATGACTTTAATTGAACTGTTGAAAAAGAATCTTCTAATAGATTGTGCACGGTTTCTTAAGGCTGCATTGCATCACTCTACTATGCCTGAGACTCCAATCCACTATATTCTCTGGTCCAGGTTCTGTCATCCGATGATTACTTCATTGAGTTGTCTTGTACAGTAGTTGTATTTTTGTGCGCGATATACTTTTGTGTACCTTTTCCAGTCATCTCAAGTTATGCATCAGATTTCTCACCAGCGCATCCCAAAGTTGCATGCATTCACTTTACTATCTCAATGCATAAGTACTTATGACACTATAAACATTGCTGTCCATGCTGTTATTACCCTTCGAAATGTATTTGCCAACACTGAGCATGACAGATTCACTCACATTTTGTCCTCAATATTCAATTTCAAAACAGGCAGGTGATGCGTGGTTCCTCAATTCTACAGGCCAATCTCTAGGCTTCATCTTAGCAGACCATGGTTTTGATGTCTGGGTTGGAAATGTACATGGAACACGCTGGAGGGCACATATCTTTGACAGAGAAGATAAGGTATTGTGTGGTTTTGTCTGGTTGCTTGATGTATTGCATCTCAAGACAGGCATGCTTGGGGATTTGGTGTTCAAAAAGTGTATTAAGTTTATTCATGGCAGCTGAATGAGGAGTTTTGTGTTCTGTTTACAGCATGTCTGTGAAGGGAGCCTTGACGCGTCTGGTTAAGGTGTTGCCGTGTGACCTGGAGGTCACGGGTTCGAGCCTTGGACGCAGCCTCTTGCAAATGCAAGGTAAGGCATGCCTCCTTTCACCTTTGTGGTGGGGCCCTTCCCCGAACCCCCGCCTTGCGGGGATGCTATCGTGCACCGGGCTGCCCTTTTTTTTACAGCATGTCTGTGTAAACTTCTACACATTCTGCACTGATAAATACCTTTTTCCTGCAGGATTTTTGGAATTGGAGTGGGAAGACTTGGCACTGTATATCCTTTGCAGAGATTATACACCATATAAGTTCGATAACCAGCTCCGAACTTTTTCTTGTCGGACATTCCAGGTTTATACACCTCTCACTTGAAGTTGACTGGCTGATTGAGAGAGAGAGAGAGAGAGTAGCTGCGCTTGATTTTGTTCTCTTACTTGTGAACTTTGTTCTTTTGTTTTCTTCTTAAGGAACAATCATGGCTTTGGCTGCTTTAACTCTGACATAGCAGAAATGGTAGACATTGCTTCCCTTCTATGTCTAATATCATACTTGGGACATGTCAGGCTCCTCTTGTCTTCGAATGGTCGGTATGCATCTTGATCAGTAAGTAGTTCTTATTCTCTCATGTTGCTTTATATGGCTTCCCAACAATGAATACGTGATCCCACATGCTTTTTGCTTGGCAGATGGTTTTTGCGATTGCCATTCATAAACTCAACTTTAGAAGTTTAGCCACACTTTTTCTCTTATGCTTAATTACATTAAGCATTGCATGTTTCTCGCTTTCATGGATTTTTGTCATGTGGTCCGATAGCAACCTTTGGATTCTGTGTGTGATGGACACAGAGAGTGCAAATGCCTTGCTGACTTCCATAACAGGTCTCTTTTCTCTCTCTTGCTCGCGACCCCCCCCCCCCCCAAAAAAAAAAAAGAAAGAAAAGAACTATATACAGTTCACACAGTGAGGAAGCCAATAATGATGGCAGAAAGGAGGATTTTCAGGGACTTTTAAAGTTAAGCGTTACTTGGAAGAATGGTTCCTTAGACATTAGAAAAGTGGGTGCAGATGTTTCTGTAGAAGATCCTATTAGAATAAGGTTTTTCACAACCAGCACAACATTAATGCTTTTGTTTTCATGGGGAACATTTGTTAATTGGCAAGGAGCGTGGTGTGGTATGCAGCAAGAGCCAAGCCACAAATGTTCATTTATTCCAGTTCTACATCGGTAGCCCTTATCAACAGCACGGATCTCCGTCCAGTGTGAAGTTTCCCAAACCACTAACAAAGCCTGCCTACTCTCTGGTGGTTATCTGTCTGAGCTTTCTTCATTAGGATGAAGGCAGGGCAACAGGTTGCTTATCTGCACTTACCGAATAGGTGATCTCAGATTGGGTTCCTCTTGTTGACGGATAGGAGGAAGATGACTTTTGGGTCAGGTTGGAGGGCGGTAGGCGGGAGAAAAAGAAAAACTTTGGGTGAAAATAGAAATTGCTTCATGGTCTCTGCTAAGGTCTGGCGGGGGGACCGACGGAGAGATGAAGCATTCAATTTGCTGTAGTGTGACTTGGGGGGGGGTAGGAACTCTACGGGGATTCACCACCTATTACTGCTACTCTATTGCGCGTTCCTCGCTCTATTGTCACATCAGCTCTACAGCGCTGCTAGGCACGAAGCCGTAGTGCCCGGGCTTTGACAAATACACAAAACACACAAGTAAGAACGCTAAAAACTTCCCTTTTGTTTTAACAATCTTTTTCCTTAGGCAACCCCAAACAATGCATTTACCATCTAAACTCCTCACTAGTACTCC
>JAGVVM010006395.1:0-29872 GCA_019149425.1 Psidium friedrichsthalianum
TTCTCCTTGTCTATTTCGTTCAATGAGCTCAATTCGAGACATATTTATAACAAAACTCCACTTCCAAGTGATTGAAACGAAGAGACTCAGTATTTCTGATCTCCCTGCATCAATCACCATCACTCTCTTGATCAAATTACAAAAAAAAAACTCACGATCATGCTAATCCACCAGAGGGAAGAAAAAGAACAAAGGGCAGAGAACAAGCATATCAACTTTTTGTAAAATTGTCATAGACTAAACGGGTCAAGTACTACGGGGAACTTTGAGGTATTTATGCCAAAGTAGTCGAGGGTCCCAATAGAGAAGTAGCCTCTTTAGATGCGAAATACAATAATACAACAAATTGCTATCGAGCTCTTGGTCTTCATGGTCAAGTTGTAAAAAAGCTCTACAATTTGAGAAAGACTCCTGCTCCGAGCACATAAGTTGCAATGACTACTGTGCGCAATCTTTTCCTTTCAACCTGATGAATCCAATAAGAATTTCTTGTTTTCTTGTTACAATATCTTTTTCAGTTTCCCTTCAAATTCTTTTCCAGCTTGTTGAGAGTACGGCAGAATTTCGTGTTAAACTCAGCCAATTTAGGATGCAAACCTCCCGAAACTAAACCAACTTCTCCAGTAGATAACACACAATGTGTGTGTACCTATATATTATTATATATAATATATATATCTAGTCTAAAATCAATTTCACTGAGTAAATATAATAGCGAAAATGAAATAAGATACCAACATATCAGATTTAACGTGAAAACCTCGAGAACGTGAAAGTCACGGATAGCCAAAAACTTCCACTTATCACCAAAAATAATAGGTACACAAAATGAGTTCCTCCATAGGTCCACCCTAGAAATCAACAACAACAATACAAGCGTATTTATCACTATAAAGTGGATACACATACAAAAGGGGACAAATAGACCGTAACCGCAATAGTAGAATTTAAGACAAATCTCAACGAAACGAAATAGATCAACGTCGTAACATTGCCTCACGAACAACATACCGAAATTTGAGCAATTCCGACAAGGACCCGCAAAGTTGAGCCTCGAGCGGAATGCCTCTCTCACTCTCTTGTGTAACTTCTCTCTCTTTTAGGCACACAGAAGCACGAACCAACAAATAAGCCAATACTTTTCCTTTTGTTTTTCTCTTTTTCTTTTGCTTTTTGACTTTTCTCTATTTTATATCCTGTCTATTTATTAATTTTTTACTAGCTGATCCCTACAAGAGGTGGACCCAGCCAACAAATCTCCCTCTCTAACTCATGTGGGGAGTTTCATCATACCCTCGTTAGTTCTACAAAGTCAAGTTTTCATCATGGGCAGGTTTTAGTCATTTATTGGATCCATTATCGTCAATATGGTACTTTTTCTAGTAGAAAAGAGCTTTTCTCTAATGTCTCTCGGACTCAATGATACTTCACATTAATGTTGTTTGATCTTTGAATTTAACATCGGATTTTTACTTATGATATCTAACACTTATGCTATCGCAATATAGAAAATATTTCTCTTACTTCAAGTTCAACTCTTGTAGGAATTTCTACATCAATAAGATTTTCTTACCTCCTTCGGTATAGCGAGCATACTCCGCTTCAGTCGTAGACAAAGTAACATATTTTTGCAATCTTGATTGCCAGGAAATTGCTTCCCCTACAAAGGTCATTATATAACTTGATGTGGACTTTCAGGAATCATTGTCACCAGCATAATCGGAATTCGAATGGCCACTTAACTCATGCTTTTCATTTTCACAACGCAAGCAGAATTTGGAGGTGCCTCTAAGATATTGTAACATTCATTTCACAGCGCTCCAATGCTCTTTACTTGGGTTTGAGAGAAATCTACTCACAAACACCAATTGCAATGAGTAATATTTGGTCTTGTACAACCATGACATACATCAAATTACCTACGGCGATGGCATAAAGAATTTTCATCATCTTTTTCCTTCTCTTACTCACTCGTAAGATACTCTTGCTACTTAGCTTGAGTAACTAGCAGTGAGTACTTACTGATTTATATGTGCTCATATAAATCTTTAAGCATCTTTTCAATGTACCGCTTTTGAGATAACCAAAGTCTCAAGTTTTCCCTATCACGGTAATTCTCATACCAATGATTTGCTTAGCCGACCCTATATCCTTAATCACAATGTTTTTACTCACTCTTCTTCAAGCTCTTAATTTTGTTAGCAATCATGCCCAACTATCAACATGTCACCACCATAGAGTAGGAGGATAATAAAATCCTTATCTAAGAATCTTTTCATAAAGACACAAGAATCAGAGTTTGGTTTACAATATCTATGAGCTTTTATGAATGAATCAAACTTCATATAACCATTGTCTCGGCACTTGCTTGAGATCTATAGACTTTTTTTTTCCCTCAATTGCATACAAGATGCTCGTCGCCTCTAACCTTAAACCCTTCGTTTGCTCCATATAATTTTTTCTTTTAAATCTCCATTAAGAAAAAGGTAATTTTACTTTAAGCTATTCGATTTCTAATCCAAACTCGCGTCATCCCAAACAACGACTCAAATAGAAGGTATTTTTATAACTGGTGAAAAGATCTCTTCAAAGTTAATTCCCTTCTTCTGATCAAAACCCTTCATAACAAGCTTAGCCTTGTATCGTGATTGCAAACTATTTTATTATTCTTTAATTTGTACACCCACTTATTTGTGAGTGCTCTCTCGTGCTTAGGCAACTTCATCAATTCAAATGTGTGATTCTCATGCAAAGATTTGGAGCTCATCTTGTATAGCTTCATGCATTCATTTTTTTGATCACATGCCATAGCCTCTTTATAAGTTTCTAGCTCTCCCTGTATTGATGAGTAACACAGACTCAGTGGTTGATATCTTTGTCAGGTCTACATTTTCTTTTCGGTCTTCTAACTTGAGGTAGGACCGTTCTTCTTGCTCAACTAATTCACTATCTACATTGAAAAGTCAATATCTGTGAGATTTTCACCCTCTTCATGATTTTCATACATTTCTCCTCGTGATTTCATTCTAATATGATAGGAGGATTTGGGCTGAAATTAATAACGTATTGAGTCTACATTCTTTGGATTCCCTAGCTTGTCAAATGCCTTCATTGTTTGATGCTCAAAGAACACCACATCTTGATTTCTAATGACTTTCTTTGTAGTTAGATACCTATAATCTGTAGCCAAACTCTTCATGTTCATAACCTAAGAGATACATTATTTAAACTTTGTCACCCGCTTAGATCTCTCATCTCTTAGAACATGTACAAATGCCCAACAATCGAAGATTTTCAAATAATTATAGAAAATATCTTCCCACTCCAAACTCTTTGCAGAACATCTCCTTGAAGAGGAACTGATGGAGAAAAGTTTATCAAATCCACTTCATTTCTCATTGCTTCATCCTAAAATGACTTAGACAACTTCGCATGAGAACAGCATGCACTGATCCGATCATTTAATCGTGCGGTTCATTCTCTCCGCTACACCATTATGTTGAGGTGTCTTCGAAACCGTCTTCTTAAGCTTGATATCATAATCCTTGCAATAATACTCAAATGGGCCTCTATATTCACCATCATTATTAACTTGACACATTTCTCTTCTTCTCGATTTCTCTTCCACATTGACATAAATTTATTTGAAAGCCGCAGCACGCGATCCTTAAATTTCAAAGCAAAACCCACACTTTTTAGAGCAATCATCATAAATATCACAAAGTATAATGCACCACCTTGTATTCTAGCATTCATGCAACAAACATCATTGTGAACTAAATCAAGTACATTTGACTTTGTGTACATAGATGACTATGAAATGAGAATCAATGTTGCTTATCTAGTATGTATGAGTACATTCGTCAGATTTTCTCCTTCAATGGTTAGAAGATCCTTCATAGCAAGAGGTTTTAAATCCTTTTTCGTTAAGATAACCAAGTCTCATATGCCATAAGTTAACTGAAAAGTCCCTCCACTACATTTACCTCTTCTCGCATCAACTTTGTTTCCATGTGTAAAGAGTGCATGTCTTCTTGCCTTTTTCCACTACCATAGAGCCTTTGTTAATTTCAATTTGCCATCATATAAGAAATTGCAATAACTATCATTATCTAAGAGCACCTATGGAGATTAAGTGAAGTTAACTATCCGGAACATGTCTCACATTTTTCAGAAGCGAATTATATCTCACATCGGTCTCCAAGTAAACATCTCCCATGTTGATAATCTTGGAAACATTACTATTTCCCCTCCTAACACAACAAGGTCACCGTTATGATAAAATGTAAAGTATCATGTCGTGAGGTACATGAAAGGAGCTGCGAAATCACAAACCCAATTAGAATCTGGGCATGAAAGGTTTATACATCCATCGTCCAAAGAATACTATCACCATCGGATGCAACTGTTGCTGGTAGCCTGATTCTCTTCTTTCTTTCTATCTCCATTTTTATCATGAATTTATCTCTCTTTAATTGCCAACCCCTTTGCATAATTCCCATCTTGCTACAATTGTAAACACTTATACTCCTTCTCGGCCTTGAATTCGACCTTCCTCTTGATTTGCCCTGTCATTACTTTGAAACTTTTTTGATTGACTGCTCGCATTGTTTCTTACGATAAGTGACTTCGATCTATAAAGCATAATTCAAGCATTTTTTTTTTGTTTCTTTATTGAACAAACTTTGTTTAAACCATGCTCATAGAAAGCACATCGTAAGAGCGAATTGTTTAATGCCACAACTAAGGTGTTCCAACTATCAAGAAGAGTACCAAACAACAAACATGATGGCAATTCATTATCCATGTCAATTTCAAGATTTTGTCATTGATTTATACATTTTAAAATTCACTCAAGTGCTTCGAATGCTATTCTCCTCCTTATATGTCAAATTCATAAGTCGTTTAACTAGAAGAGCTTTATTTTGTGGAGTTCTCCTTTCATAGACATCTTGTAGTTTGTTCCACAAAGTATCTGCCTTCGTTTCTTGAGCAATGAAACACACTATCATCATCCAATGTCGAATAAACCCAACCATCTTTTATTCATATCGCTCCAACTCTTTGTCTTCTTATCTCTTTGAGCTTCATCACCATCGATGGGATCAAAACCATTTTTGTAATATAATATGTCTTCCATCGAGGCTTCCATATGAAGTATCCGAGACATTTAGCTTGAACATGGTGTCACTTGTATCATCCATTTAATACTAGAATCTCAACACTAACTTTGATACCACTTTGTTGAGAAAAATGGGCAGCACTTCGCCTTACTAAGCCAATCCTGATCAAACATTCTAAATTCAAACCGACTTCCTCAAAAATTACCCACAATATATCTAGCTAACATATCTCACAAGTAAATATAATAGTGAAGTGATAAAGAGATAAAGCACCACCAAATTTACGTGAAAAATCCAAACGGAAAAATTAACGGACGACCCAAAAACTTTTCACTAATCACCAAAAAAGTAGGTACACAAAAGGATCCCTCTCTAATCATACACTAGAGGCTCAATAATACAATTTTAAGCATTTCATTATTACAAAGGTGAAACAATACAAAGGAGGTAAGAAATCCTAATCACAATAAGAAAATTTAGAGACAAATCTCAACAAACGAATAGAGCGAGTTAGTAAAACTCGATCTCACGAACAACATATTAAATTTGAGCTAATTCTGATAACGTTTTGGCCTTTCATCGGGATCGTAAGTTGTGCCTCGAGAGGAACGCCTCTCTCCCTCACTGTTCTCTCTCTCTCTGATGGCACACGAGCACGAACCGAAAAACGGCCCACACTTCCTTTTGTTTTTCTGTTTTTATTTTTGCTTTTTGACTTTTCTCTATTTTTGTCCTTTTCCTATTTTGTTTTTGTTTTTACTAGCTGGGCCCCACAGGAAGCGGACCCAACCACACTCACTTCTTCGGTAATTGCTAGATTTCCGGAGCCCTTTCTTCAGCATATAGTGAATGATACTTTCCAGTAATACTTTCCATACACAACTTCGAATGGTCACGTTAGTGTATTTGACTAAAAAAATTAGTATTGGCAAACTAAGCTTGAGCTCGAAGTCCTTTCCTCAGTTTCTCAACAAAGGCGAATGTGGCCGCATTCGAGGAAGAAGACCCATGTTTGGTCTCGTCGAGTTTTAGCGAAGCCAGGAGACTAGCCCCAGGCGACGTTTGACAGTGTTGTGATGGCGTCGGTTCGCAGGGGATGAGGGCGGCGTGTCGAATCTTTAGGTTCTTTCGAAAAAATCACGCCATCCGTCTGTTCAACAAAGAAATGCTTATAAAAGGACTCTGAGATAGTCAAGGGGGACAAAAGCGAAACCAACAGCTCCGAGTTGCTGGGCGATAAGAAACCTGTTCATCCCAAAAGTTCATAAAAGAATTGATTCATCAAAGACATTCTCCAATTTCATCCCCCTTCTAGTGTCAGCTCCCGCACGTTCATACTGACTTTTCTTTTGTAGTTACTCCCCATACATATAGTGCCGCGTGTGTGAATGCAGCTTCATCAACTTCACCTATAAAACCTCGTCCTCTGCAGAACTAATTTTCATCACCTTTTCTCCACCAATTCCGTTGTCACTGCGTGCGTGTCCTTACGACTTCAAGAGATTGAAATCGAGAGCGAGATGTCGGGAGACATGGTCGGAGAACCCCGGGAAGAAGAAAGCCAACAAGCCGGACAGCTTCTCTGTCACCATCTCCAGAACTCATCAACAGAAAGAAGCTCCTGGAGTGCTTTGTTTTGTATTATATTTTTCGTGGGGTGCCGCACTCCGATTATATCACCCCGGATCGTCAAAATCTACTGGAAAGTTTGGATCGTAACAAGGTAAGGTAGACGTGAAGTTGTTTTTCTGCTTTGTCTGACTTTGGCGTAATATCTTTGGCATATTCATGCAGGAAAACTTTTCTTGCCCTAAATCACCAGAGAAACTTAGTACGACTAAGGGCAAAAGCTTGCTGCCAGGTATGTTTTTAGTTGTGCCGTAGATGCTTCTTCTAGAGGTTTTCTATGTCACATGTTAGTAACTCATGAGAATGCATTGGCCTCGCATGTTAGTAACTACTGTGATATATCGGACATATTCGAGGATTCTGGCAATCATGAGAATGCATTGGCCTCCTTGTCCATGGACTTCATGGGCAGGATCATGAATAACTGTAGGACGCAAACCGAATGTCGGATTCATACACTTGGGATAGAATGTGAATCTAGAGCTTCCGTCTAGGTCTTAACAGAATAGTTGGACTCTAGATGGACATTTCTTTTTTCTTTTTTGAACCAAGTAATAGGGAATATGGAAGCTAGATAAATCTTCTCTATAAGTATCATGATTGTTGGTATGAATAATAAAGCAGGTTTATACTTCTCTAGATTGTGAAGTTTGTGGGTTATTTGATCAATGATAGTAGTGAGAGAAGTTTTCATCGTAAGCTGTATTCTTTTCTGAGAATTCGATCGAGCCTTTGAGATCTATATGCTCATTTGTGATTCATCATTGACCTTTTTAAAGGTCGATCATTTCAATGATGATGCTAGATCAGGCTTTGTGCTTCTACAATTGGAGGTGTGTTCATGCTTATAATTTTGATGGATCATATGCTTTATATGTAATGCATCACGGTTACGACATTAACACTATGGGAGTTGCAAAGAGCAGGATCGTCATCCAGGTCCGGTCGTCTTGGTTGAGCAAGTCAAAGAATATTGAAGGGAAGCGATCATGATACCGAAGTCTTCGGCACATTCATATTGAATACCATAGCCGCATGATAAATCTGATCTCGGCTTTGCCTCGCGTGTTCAAACTTTCTAATTTGTCGATGCCCATTTTTGAGTAGATTTTGATTCAATTTTTCATCTCCATGCACACACGGACAGCAGATAAAGAAAGATATACAGTTTAGCTCCTATCCGTCATTTCTAATTCTTGATGCCGAAATTTCCAATAGTCATATTTAATATCTGTTTGTAGTTCAAAATTTGAGGCATTTACTGTTGTGACTTTCCCCAGATCAAGTTGCCTCCATCCTCAGAGTCCCGTTCTTTTGGAAGTCGGCAAATAGAGGATCTTGCACAAGATAGTTTGGAAACTCAAGAAGCTAAAGTTGAGAAGACAGTATCAAATGGCACGCAGCGGATACCAGTTATGTCCCACAGTCTTCCATTGCTTTGTGCTGTAGGATCAAGCCCCCTCCTTGCATGAGAAACCCATATCTCAGTTACGCGTCGGAGACTGACATAGATCCTTTAGTAGATCGAAGGTCCAAATGTGCTGGTATGTCTGTATTGCCTGTTGATTATTGAACACTGTGAGCATGTAGAAATTGTTGTCAAATCTTCTAAAATTGATAATGAGAAAATTGCTAAAAATTTGTTTTTGATCTGTCCCATCTCTAACTCTCATCTTTTTGATTTTTGCTCTGCTTCTTTGTAGAGCGCGGGGGTTGAACCCCGCACCTATAATACTAGTGTCCCACCCACCAATCCTTTTACCAGCAGAGCCATATGCCTATTGGCATTGCTGATAATTTGTTCACTGTTTCGGTTTTAGATATTATGTACATTTCCTGTTTAACAAGAGTGACATTATGCAGGCTTATTCTCTTCTGTCACCGGAGGATCTGGTCCCTCACGTTTCCGCACCGATTTCCTAGAAATTGAGGTCTCTCTTAACAATTAAAATCTTCTGCACATACAGTAATAGCTACTCTTCACGATACAGAAGTTCATGTTTCGTTTGGGTTGACTTGTCAATTTGCTAATTCTTCCCAGCAAATTGGAACTGGTCACTTTGGCCGCGTTTGGAAAGTTTTAAATAGAATAGATGGTTGCTTGTATGCTGTGAAGCAAATCATCAGGTCATTATGTCAAGACACGGAAAGGTACTTGTCTCTTGCACTGCTTTCAGACATTCATCAATTAATTTGAACAGCTTATGATACCCCGCTGTTTTGCAGGAGAAAAGCTTTAATGGAAGTACAATCTTTGGCAGCTTTAGGTATCAATGCCGGTTACATTATCCTCAATTTTGTGTGTCTGCTGCATGATTTTCTCTAATTAGCATGCTTGTTACAGCCTCTCACGACAACATTGTTGGATATTACTCTTCTTGGTTCGAAAATGAGCATCTTTACGTTCAGATGGAGCTCTGTGATTACAGCTTGTCTAGTCAAAAATCTTCTCGTTTAACCGAATGCGACGCATTGACATTGCTACATCAGGTTAACCACAAGTTCCTATGATGATAGCAATGTTTTATTGATATAAATGGCCTTTATTATGTTACTTATATCAAACCATCTATGAAGCAATGGTCAATTACTTTCGGAATTAAGAATTGATTCTGGCGCTAAACGAATATGGTCTCCTCTCCTAAAGTTTAGGGTCTCTTCATAAGCAGATAGCGTTGTTACTTGAATCTTGAATACTTTGCGGAAAAGAAAAGCAGTGTTTTGAATTTTCGTTTGTGTTTGTTTGAGAGTCGAACCTTAAAGCTTCAATCCTTAGGGGCAGGCGATACATGTCGAAGATCAGTAGAAATCTTCTGGATGCGCAATGCTGTACAATTGTTTGTTTACCTTCAATAGTGGCCTATTGTTATAGATTTTGATCTTGTCGTGAAGGTTAATGTTCGGTCCCTATTGTTTACCATTGCTGATGTCCAAAAACCAGCAGCTTGCGAAAGTATTGCTTTTTATGCATGACAGAGGAATTGCCCACCTTGATGTTAAGCCGGATAATATTTTCGTCAAGAACGGTGTGTACAAGCTCGGTGATTTTGGTTGTGCGGCTCTCCTTAACAACAGCCTACCTGTTCAGGAGGGCGATACGAGGTACATGCCTCACGAGATCCTAAATGAGAAGTTTGATCACCTTGACAAGGTTGATATTTTTGCCTTGGGAGCTTCTGTATATGAGCTTGTAACAGGGTCGACTTTGACGAAGTCTGGGCCTCAGTTTCTGAGTCTTAGAGAGGGAAATCTGCCTCTTCCCCCGGCTATTCACTGCATTTCGAGTATTTGCTGAAGGTGCCGTGTCTTCTTTTCTTTCAGTGGGACTTGTGTTGTTTTGATGCTTATTGCTTGCTTTTGGAGAGAACCCTTAACGTGGTGGCTTTCTGATGTTCTTGACCTCCTTAGGCCTTGATGGATCCAGATCCAACTGCACGGCCTTCCGCGAAAGAACTGTTGGAGAATCCAATTTTCGACAGGATTCAGAGGAATGGATTCCAACTACGAACACAAACAACTAACAGCAGGTGCTGAATGTATCAGTGACCATCCGGGTGAAGTTGATTAGGAAGGTACCAGGGAGATCCCGTGCCGGTTTTGCTTTTGATTCTTGGGCTAATATGTGCACAACTTTGTGCTGTAATGGTGCTGGATCGGCAAGCAGAAACAGCAGTGAAAAGGTGTTGTGTAATGGAAAAGCCATATTCATCTTTGAGTCCAAACATCATTTGCTATCAGCCATGAAGAATCGAATCGGTCGGCGCTTGCTGTTTCTGCTCTTTATATAGTTCATTTCGATTGTGGAGTCATCTGCTTTAAGCTCAGAACCAGTTGTTTGATCTGTGGGGAAGTTATCCATTTCATTTTCTTGCACCATGCTAAAGTGTTGTCGTAATTCTAGTCCAATTACTAGCTTTGGAGTGGTAGTATGAGCTCGTCTTTGCACAAGTCTGGCCCATCTGGAGTCTGGACGAGGAGGGTGCGCCCTACTTATTCATTGAGATATCATGAGTCACAAGATTATGTCAATCACTTAGCAAGATAATGATTTAAATTAGTTGCAACAAAAAAAAAGTTTATACCACAAAAAAAATCTCAAAGTTGTACATCCATGCTGAATTTACACCAGACTAATTTTCATGTTAAACAAAATCTTAAACTGATATACATGTGACAGATTTTTCATCCGTTAATTTTGTCCAATGTTATCGTAAATTGCTGACGCGAAAACTCATGGGGGGCAAACAATCGGGATAATCGGAGCATGGAAATTCAACATATATGAGTCTCCTAATCAAAGTGATTTTGAAAAGTCAGATATGAAGAAAATGAATTGACTTGGGAAATCTGGTGATTATTCCCCAATTTCCCCTAAGAATTTATTGATTTTTGAGGGAGAAAAGGGGCATATTCAATTGTGCCTTAATCCCAATCTCAGTTCAATTTCTTCAGATCTAGCTTTCCAAAACGACAACGTTTTGTGGAGGTCCATTTATGTCAAATTTCCACGTCAAATCTTTGTCACACGCCAATCATCTAAGTTGTTTGGGCAAGTGTGTTTTAACATCAGCAATTTAATGAGAATATCAAATGGAAGTTAGCGGAAGAGGGTAGGGTTGTACCGATTAGAAATTTTACGAAAATTATTTTTGAGTAAATGCGGTATGAGTGTACTAATTTGCAATTTTTTTTTATAGGATTATCCCAAAAGATAACACGAATCTCACAGAAAAATAGAGGTCCAAAGTAATTGCCGGGTAGGCACTACTTTTCAGTGGCATTAGTCATGTGATAATTAATGGTAATCAAAGAAGTGTAAGGTGATCGCCTCATACCTCTTGCCTAATTGAAGTAACATTTTTTTTTTGGTAACCGAGGTTCCGGGCGGCCGGCGAGCTTATGCTCAAACCAGCGGTGTAATTGAAGTAACATGTTTGTCCTTCTTTAGACAAAGAACCTTCTCCACCTCCACCTCCATTCGAATTGCAAAGAAGAGTCTGTTCCTTCTGGGAAACTAAAATCGATGAATTTCCTGTAAGTGCGGCAACATTTCTTCAATGCCTAACCCCCCACCAGATTGATTTAGGTTAAAAAGACATGGATGCAGAATATGACACCACTTCGAAGCATGCGCGTTCAATTTCCGAACCTTATCTATCCACGCTATGCCTACCTTCGATTCGAACGGTCCACACGCCTCGGTTCAATGTGGATTCCATTACACGATCAAACTCGAGGGATGTCCTGACAATCTCCACTTCAGCATGATGTTTGAGCGAAGTCGCTGCTACTCTGCCATAGCCCCTCGTGGAGTCCCAATCGTCACAGAGATCATCCAACTTCAAGACGCGCTTACACTTTGTCATAATCGCGAACCTCGTCAAGACACTAAGTTTACCTCCAACTTGAACCGCTCCACAAGGAAACGAAAAACACAACACTCTCCATCACAGATGAAACACAACCACCGTAACATTCATATCTGTTGGGAGACTGGACTTACCCCTTATCAAAACTCTACAAGTATAGCAAACGATAGCGTTACCGGCTTCACCTCGTCGCAACCATCATATGTGGCGTGCGATAATCAATCGTAATCAAAGAAGGCTAAGGTCATCGCCACATCCCTAATGCGTATTGAAGCAACATATTGTTTGTCCTTTTTCAGACGAAGAACCTCCACCTCCATTGGACTTGCCATGAATCTCCTATAAGTCCAGGAACATTTAGTGAATGCCAACCTTCGACCCAATTGATCGAGGTAGAAGAAGAAATAAATGCAGAATATGACACAACTTGTAGTCACGGTCTTTAATTGCCGAACCCTAGCTATCTACCAAGGGCTGAAATGCATTGGACAAATTCGGAAAGTAGACGCTTGTAAAACCTTCTAATAAATTCGGGTATGGAAAAGCAAGGGACATTATCTTTCGGAAATTAATTCATTTTTTAGAGTCCAACCTCGGTCTTTACATTTGGTTGTGAAACAATTCTAACTCTTATAGTAGTGTGTTATGGCAACTTAAGTCTTTTTCTTTCTATCGTCGGCTTTCATTGTAAAATCTAAAGAAAAGTGCATAATCGACATGTACAAATTGTAATCCGGTCCAAACGGAGAGTGGTAAGTGATGAACAAACAACTCGTTGGAAGTCCCAAATGGACATAAATGTTACTTTTTTTCAACTAAAAAGGGGCCTTGTACCTTTTGATTATGGTATGGTATTCTTACGACTCTATTGCTATGGATGAATGTGCTGGCATTGCTCCCTTCTATGGGTGGTAAAATCAATTTCATGACTTTTAAGTCTTCAATCGAAATTCTAATTGGATTCAGATGGAAGTTATGGGAAAGACTTAACTTTTCGTTGGGGCATAATTTTGCAATAAAAGAAAGTAAGGGGACAAGAAACGTGCTCCCAAAAACTAAAAGGACCAAAGTGCAATTTTCCAAACCATTTTAAGAAATGCTATTCCGCTGTTATTGTTGGCAATGGTGATTGTAGATGCTGTCCACAAACTAACTAAAACAAAGTATTAATTAGGTTGTCGTGTCCTCGTTTAGCAAAACATATTCCAAATATAATTTGATACTTGAATCTACTGAAGGTATCAATAATAATCGTTGAGCTATATTCTATATTAAAAAAGAAAACTGTCGATGAGTGCCGGTTTTTTTTTTTTTTTGTCCATTTGGGTAATTATTAAATCATATGTTATAGGTATATTGTCCGCTAGTTTCAAATGGTGTAAACTTTTAGCACAAACGGTTTGTCTAACAGGAATTATGAAAGATTGTAATAACATCAGGATTGTTTGATCAATAGATTCGAAATTAGCGATGGTGATTGATCACGGGGATTCGACCATCACGGAAAGACGCAATGAACCATCTGACTAATAGTGATTAATTAACTGGTTTTCCCCTAAAGAGCGTTAACAATGATGCAGACTTCCGAAGAAATTGCCATGCAGCCGCATGTCGCCCGTGACCGCGACTATCAATAACACGAGATTCTCACTCCTTTTGGTGTTGCAAATTGCTAGACACTTTGAAGTGTGCGGGGTTCAAAGTTGAATTTGTACAGCTCTCTTGACCCATCGCTATCAACCGAAGACACACTTATTTTATATCATGAGGATCAATCGTGAGTGTTAACGTTTTTTTTTTTTTTTTTCCCTAGCCCAACTTTCTCGTCATAAAAATCAAAATGGGTTTTGTTAATAAGTGCTCTCGAAGCACTTAATAAGTATTCTTTACTCGTAATGCTTTGACCTTTCGATATTGGATAGGAGTTAGCCCCCGCACATGGTCTTACGACCTTGCGAGGACCTATTTTTGGTAAACAGCTAGTCGGACCAGGTCACTATAACCCCCTTTCCGATAAAGCCCCCCTTCTCTTGAAGTGCTTGAGAGGGTGCGAAGCTGCCCATGCTCCTCTTGCTTTTGGAAAAAGAGGCGGTCCATATAGTGTGGGAACGCGATGCCTTTTCTATTCCTTGAATCTAAAGAAAAAAAGAATTAAAAATGAACTTTCGTCGAGGTGTGTGTAAAACGAGATAATAAGTGCAATGAAAATCATAAAAATTACTTAATTAATCGCCAGATAAGTATCTCTAAAACACTCTGGTGAAATCCAATGTAAGTAAGGATGCAGAAGATGAGCACGCAAGTGGCTCTCCATCGCGGAAATTTATGAGAAACTTCCCTCGTCGAAAAGATTTTTCCAGATTCAATCCCCCCATCTTGCATCAGCGCCTGCCTCCGGACGTCTCTGTTCCCGCACGTGCATGTTGACTTTTCTTTCGTAATTACTCTGAGCTCTTGAAATTTCTTTTGCTTATTACATGTGAGCCATGTTAAGCTTTTCATGTATAAAAACGGCACTCGTCATCTTCATCTCTACGAAACCTCGTTCGCGGCAGAGCAAATCGCCACCAACTTTTCTCTGCCCGTTCCTTCGTCCTCTCCGGCCCGCCACCGGGCGCTTGTGCCTTTACGACTTCGAGAGAGAGAGAGAGAGAAATGTCGGGAGACGCGGTCGAAGAGTCCTGGGAAGGCGAAAGCCAGCAAGCCGAGACAGCTTCTCCTTCGCCATCTCCAGGGCTCATCGGCGGAAAGAAGCTCTCCACCCAAAAGCTGCGCAGGTACGACTCCTTAGACGTCGAGTCCGCTAAGTACCCCGGCCATCATCCTCATGGCTCCAAGCAAGTAAGTCCGGATTAGGCTCCGAATTCCGACCATCTTTTCGCAGTTTAAACTCTCGGGCAAAAATCATAACGAGAATGGTGTTTGAAGGCGGTGGAGTGGCGGGTGATACTGACCCTGGCGTTCCAGAGCATCGGGATCGTGTACGGGGACATCGGCACGTCGCCGCTCTACGTGTACCCGAGCACCTTCGCCCGGGGGATCAAGCACAACGACGACGTCCTGGGCGTCCTCTCCCTGATCCTCTACACCATCACCTTGATCCCTCTCCTCAAGTACGTCTTCATCGTCCTGCGCGCCACCGACAACGGCGACGGTAAGTGAAACCTTCTCATACGTTTTGGAAGCAGAGCGCTTTTCTGCTACTGCAATTTACGATGAGGAAACGAAGTTTGACTTCGATTCTTTTGGCCCCAACTGAAAATTTGTTCAATCAAAGTCAGGAGCTTGCGACATTGATTGAGCATGTTCTCTGAGTATATAACATGATGACCAAGACAATACATAATGAATTATGAACACAACGTCGATTGGTGATTCCCTATTGGTGGAGGAGATTTGAAATACCAACTCCGATCACTGTAGTCGACATCAATAGTAAAAGGGCTGTCATATCGCTTGATGAACCAAGATGGGCTGCTTGTCTAGGGTTTCACGGACGAGATAATACGTCTCTCATATGATTTAGCAAACAAATTGTAAACGTCTTCGGTTCATGCTGCGATTTGTTTTTTTTAATTTGGTTGAAGCGTAAAGGGCCAAATCTCATCTGGTGAGGACTTCAGCTAGTTCGGGTTCTATCTTGGAGATTTCCTTTTCAACCCGAGAGTCTTTGAGTCCTTAGATAGGATGCGTTTATTTAAGGAAAAACTCAAGATTTATAAAATATTTTCAAAAAATTAGTCAACGAAAAATGTTCTCATTAATAATAATAATTTATTATAAATTATTTTCGTGGGCAGTGAACATACCTTTCATTTATTCATTTTTTGTAACGATACAAGTGATCAATATTCGAAAAATGTTTTCAAATTTTGAATTTCTAGTTAAACAAACACACATGCACCCATTTTTCCTCTTACTAGCTCTTCTTTGTACAAATGTAGAAATTGGGATGGAGGGACCGTAAATACCAAGTTTAGATCGGGAAAAATGGCTTTCCCTTCTAGATAAGAAGAAAAACACTTTTTATAACTACTAAATAAGTGAAAATCAACCGTTTTCTTTGAAGATGATTTTCACGAAAATATTTTTTTTTATGATGAAATTTTTAGTGAAAACAACCGTATCGTAATTAGAAAGCTGTCCACACATGGGGATGCGAAACGTGTGGGCCACCTGTATCACGCATTACAGAGCAAATCCATATGAATGGTCTTCTAAGGGATGAGCATTGAATAGTAACGAAATGAACAGTCGTCGGTATCGACTGGGGATTCATCCTGTAGGTGACGGGGGGGACTTTGTCTGGATTTGTAATTGGTAAGTTCTGTCCATTAGTCAAAAAGCGTGGCGCGCGAAGTCATAAATGAATGCACAAGAAGGCGCTAATGTCAAAAACTTCAGCTTCGGCGAGTTTTCAGGTTCAGCCGATACCTGAGCTGATTAGATGAATCTAACGGTTCTAATCATCTTAATAAACAAGGATGATTACGATGCCTCGGTACTTGGAATATCTATTTATTTATTTATTTGATTTTAGCTAGCCTTTTTCTTTCGCCCATTTTACAGGAGGAACGTTCGCCTTGTACTCGCTGCTGTGCCGGTATGCGAGGGTAGGGTTGATCCCGAGTCAACAACCGGAAGATCAAGAGGTGTCTAATTTCCAGCTAGAGCTGCCGAGCAATCGCCTGCTCAGGGCATCGAGGCTCAAGTCCAAGCTCGAGCAGAGCCGGTTCGCCAAGTTCTTCTTGCTCTTCGCCACCATGCTCGGCACTTCCATGGTCATTGGGGATGGTGTCCTCACTCCTTGCATCTCCGGTACGCACCTCTAATCATCCCCGGCTCGAATCTCTTTTCACTGAAGCAATTAGGTAGCATACTTCTCATTTGTGATTTACGAGGTTAAACAAAACGGTGGCATTTGTGGGTTAAATGGTTGTTAGCTTGTAAAAGCGCGTTCGAAGCACGAGATGATTTGACTCGTCTAATAGACCCGTACGAGCCCACCGCCAGTCCTGATCAAAGAGTGGATTGGCCTCGTACCAAGCCTAAAATTGCCTGCCCAAGCCAGTCCAAAATTTGAAGCACGTAAATCTTGATTGATCGGATGGCCGACCTTGAGTGGGTCCAAGCTGGCCTAGCTCGAGTTCAGACCCACTTAATTTGTGCTTCGGGTCCTCTTGATTCAAGTGAGCCGACGGGTAATTCGACTTATGATCAGGTTTACTTACCATACCATTTAGTAAATGAGATTTTATAGTCCTTTCTTAGCGTAGCAAATACAGGCCTCTCTTTAGGGTTACATAGGAATTATACCAGCATTTCTACCTAACGGAATAAGAGGCGGCAGGGAGAGTAAGGACAACAATCATACCCTTTCTATTCAAACCGCTTGGTAGAAATTGGGTTCAATTTCTTGACTTATACATAGGCGTTGCGTTTCACGATTTAACACAAGAAAAATTTGGGTGGGTCCCAACTGGTTTTTGGGGTCTGTTGTTAAATGAGCGTGCACAATAGCTCATTCCCTTGTTGTCATTGACAAATTGTCAATACCAATTACTGTAAGCTTGCCTAACATTCGACTGATTATATAGTTACAATTGTTCATGTCAATTCGCAATTTTCTTGACTTGCCATCCCGCGCGTGCTGCAGTTTTGTCGGCTGTTGGAGGGATCAAGCAAGCTACTTCTGCAGTGACAGAAGGTACTATCACAATTTTATCATCAGCCACATTAATCTCTCTAATTGTTCTCTTTTTTCAAGGGCATACTTCATACTATGAATACCATGCACCATGAGATACAAAAACAATTTAATTCCTACGTATCATATGTATATGCTGCATCAATGCATCCGATCGTTGGAGTAGAGATGTTGGACCTTTCTTCGCGGAAATAGGACATTGTATTCGAGCTCAATTGTGAGATAACGGAGAATAGAAAAAATAACTCATTCGGATTGATGTGGTTCGGTCCGAGCAACGGTAGCTATTCCAAGGGGAGACCGGTGACTATACCACCAGCTTAAATCTAGTAAGCCCTTTGCACTCAAGTCGCGTAATGCACACAACAAAATTTTAAAAGAAAGAACTCATAAGAACACTTTCAACAGGCTTTAACGTGCAAATACCCTTAAAACAGGTAAAAAAGTGAACTTAAAACATGATTTCCGGGACTGACAATACCCTTTGTGTCCTCCAGATATGATAGTATGGATTTCGGTGGCAATACTGGTGGGCTTGTTCGCGGTGCAAAGGTTCGGAACTGACAAAGTAGGATACAGCTTCGCTCCTGTCATATGTGTTTGGTTCTCGTTTATTGGCACGATTGGTCTCTACAATTTCGTCAAGTACGACCCAGGAGTCGTCAGAGCCATCAATCCGGTTTACATCGTCGAGTACTTCCGGAGGAACAAAAAGGAAGCATGGATATCCCTCGGTGGCATTGTCCTTGCCATAACAGGTACGCTCGAATTGCTTTGTTTCCTAATTTATTGGCCTTGGCGTATAATCTCCATCTAATCGATAAGTTTGTCAAATGATGCAGGAACGGAGGCATTATTCGCCGATGTTGGGCACTTTACGGTCCGCTCGATACAGATAAGCATGTGTACCGTGACGTACCCCTCGCTTGTATTGGCGTACGCTGGGCAGGCCTCGTTTCTTCGAAAGCATAACGATCTCGTCAGTGATGCATTCTTCGAATCTATACCGGGTGAATAATCTTTCAACCTTCTTATACACGCTAACTCTTCGAGATTCATTAGACATCCTTTTAGGGCAGTACGTCTTCATTGTTAAATCTTGAAGATGCCGATGACTTTCTATGATGCAGGGCCTTTATATTGGCCAATGTTTGTGATCGCAGTACTGGCCGCGATCATCGCGAGCCAAGCTATGATCTCTGGGACGTTTTCGATCATCCAACAATCGCTCTCTATGGGGTGTTTTCCTCGCGTGAAAATTGTGCATACGTCGTCCAAATACGAAGGACAAGTTTACATACCAGAGATTAATTATCTCCTTATGTTGGCATGTGTTGCGATCACACTTGGCTTCAGGACTACTGAGAAAATAGGCAATGCCTATGGTAAGTCATTGGTTCTTACACTTTACCTACGAGGGAACTTATTTTTGGCTGAAAACATCTTCTGCAAATTTGTATGTGTATATTTGTTTCATCTGAAAACTAAATATATGTGAATATATGTTTCGTGCAGGCATAGCGGTGGTCTTTGTGATGACCCTCACATCTGCATTTCTGGTGCTCATCATGATCATGATATGGAAATGGAACATCTTCGTCGTCATCACTTACATTCTAGTTGTGGGCACTGTGGAGCTTCTCTACTTGAGCTCAGTCCTCTACAAATTCTACCAAGGAGGATACCTTCCATTGGCCTTTGCCGCCCTCCTTATGACCATAATGTACGTGTGGAACGACGTGTACCGGCGCAAGTACTACTATGAGCTCGACCATAAGATGTCGCTGGAGAAGCTCAGGGAGATTGCCACTGACCCTGCAGGCCTCTGCCGGATGCCGGGGCTCGCGATCTTCTACTCGGAGCTCGTCCAAGGGATCCCGCCGATTTTCAAGCACTATGTGGAGAACGTGCCCGCCGTCCACTCCGTCCTTGTCTTCGTCTCGATAAAGTCGCTCCCGATAAGCAAAGTCCCGTCAGAAGAGAGGTTCCTGTTCCGCCGAGTTGAGCCGAAAGAGCTCAATGTATTCCGGTGCGTCGTGAGGTACGGGTACACCGACTCACGGAATGAGCACGACGAGCCGTTCGAGAGGCTCCTCTTTCAAAGGCTCGAGGAGTTTGTAATGGAAGAGCATTGGACAATGACCGATCAAGTGAAGTTACACAACGGCAAGGATGATGACGAGCAATCGGTTGATGGGTTAGTGGGTGAGGAGAATTGTGAGAATAAGGTCAAAAAAGAGTTCGATGATGAAGTTGATGATAATTTTAATCACAAGGCACAAGAGGCATTGGAGACAGAGATTAGTGTGTTGGATAAGGCTTGGCGTGCGGGTGTGGTTCACTTAATTGGTGAGAATGAGGTGGTGGCAGTGAAAGGGGCTAGTTTGGCGAAGAGGGTCTTGATTGATTATGCTTACAACTTCTTGAAGAAGAACTTGAGGCAGAGTGACAAGATCTTTGACATTCCCCACAAGCGAATGTTGAAGGTTGGAATGACTTATGAACTTTAGGGAAAATTAGGGTTATATTATGTTGAAAATAAAGAGATATTATGAATTAAGATTAAGGTGTTAATGGTTGTTATTATGGTCAAGAATCTCAAGATGTAAACGTACTTCTAATTGATTTTTTTGGCTTTCTTTTCTCTTAACTCTTGTAATCTAGAATTGCGACAGTGAAAGAATGTTGAGGTGAAACATGGAAATTTCGGATAAAGCTATACTTAATGCATGAATATCGTCTATTGAACTTCAATGGTACTTTACTTAAGGACAGGACAGTAGGTAAAGCTTTTGTGATCATGAAACTGTAGCCATCCAATGGAGATGATCTGAATAAGAACAGCCACATGTTTTTATCTTTATATGGGTGAACATGGTTTCTGGGTAGAACCTAAAACTTGGAATTGGACTGGTGGGGAATCAGTTCAGTTCTAGGTTTCAAGGTATGCATTGTGGGTCTAGGTTTAAAAAATTGAGGAATTTGTTCCGACAGATAGGTTTGAAGTTCTAGATAGATGGAACTTAGAACAAATTTTTGTGTTTTTCTCGGTATATGTTTTTGTGTAATTCTGCGGTATACAATGGCATCCATTGATGAGTGTGTAATTTGAAATTACTAGTTTGAGCTTTTATTTTTTGTAGTATTTACGATCGAGACTTTTACAATGTGTCTAACTATGAGTTGTGATTAGTTGATTGTAGTAGCAAGTGATGGTTATTAAAAGTGATCATTGAATACAAATGGGACCTAGGTAAACCCTGAAATCTATTTCAACGGGTAGATTTCAGGTAGAACCTCAACTCGCTCACTTCTATATTTTTATGGTCTTGATGATTCGACAACTGATTTGTCCATCATCTATTACCTTGCCTTTGGGCAAAGTCAAAGCATCGGTTCCAATCCTCACGAATAAGAAAAAAAATTCGGAGAATTACTTACTTATCCATGAATAAGATAACTAATAAATGCAAGAATAACCTAGTCGAAACTATGTAAGCACTTTAAGGGTATCGCTAGGAATTTTTTTTGTTAAGTATGGTTTTAACTATCTATCTCTATGTTTGAATGACTCGTTTGGAACGTTGTGATGTGTTATTTTTCAAAACTTACCATTTGATGTATTTTAACAGGGAAATGATAAGAGTGGTAAGGAAATTCCCCAACTACTTGTATTTTTCTGAACTTAATTAATAAATCATGTCCAACTTAGCCGCTCCCTATGCACAAATTTCGGCTAATACATAGGATTAAAGTAGCCAAATTTTACCGCGAATTGAACTAAACTCGTTAAGTCTATTAAATCAAATGCAGTTATAGGAGCTTACTTAAATTACTCCTAACATTTATATGCAATTAACTAATATTTTTGTTTGAAAAATCGAACTGACCTCTAACTTTTTTATGCTATGGATATCTGAGTGGATCGTCAAAATTTAGATGTCAATAGTAAATGACATCGTTTGATCAATGTATGTTAATTTTCCATGCCAGAGGCACATCACATGCCGACCATCTCAGTTGTTTGCCCACCTGTGTTTTGATGTAAGCAATTTAAAGGGAATATCGGATTGAAGTTTTTTTTTTTTTGTTGGGGGGGTCTATTATGGGATAATTATTAATGGAGAGTCCATTTGCCACAGTAGATTTGAGGTTTTTTGTGTAACAAAGATTAATTTTGAGGTAAAGTTGTACTAGTTTGGGATTTTCGTGACAATAAAGTTATTTTTTTTAGTACACGTGATGGGATTTTTTGGTGGTATTAAAAAAAAAACAAGAAAACGACACATATTCCAAAATAAGAAGAACAGAGGTCCAAAGTGATTGCTTGGTAGGCACTAGTTTTCAGTGGCATTAGTCATGCGGTAATCAATGATTCAATTGTAATCGAAGAAGTCTAAGGTGATCACCTCCTAACTCATGCCCAATTAAAGTGACATGTTTGTCCTTCTACACGCAAATAAACCCTCCACCTCCATTGGAATTGCAAAGAAGAGACCGCTCTTTCTGAGAAACTCAAATTGATGAACCTGCTATAAAATTGCAGGAACATTTACTTAACAGAAGAGAGAGGACGAGGAGCGAGAGGACGGTGGTGGTGAGGAGGATACGATCCACTGGGGAGCAAAAAGAAAACATGAAAGATATAGACTAGACACGACATCTCTTTTGTCAATGACACCAAAGGGATATGAAGTGAATGCAATTGTGATATGCATATTGATAATGACCCCTTAACCAGTATTGAATCATTCTTGAATCCAAAATATTTTTCACATTCACGAGAAGATTAGCTTGTCATCCCTAGAGTAACTTTTATCTGTTGAGCGACGACCTTTCCACTTGGCACCATCAGATCCATTGAGTCCTCCTCTTTCCGGACAACACATATAAATACGCTTATATAAAAAAGATGATCTCAATGTTTCGAAAAAAGCTATACTAACAAAAAAAAAACTTGCATTTGTGCATTTGCGAAGGATGAATCACTCCCGGAAAGGAATCTATTGATTATGTCCCAATTGATTGGACAGAAAGAGGACTTCCATCTCCAAGTTGAACTCAGATAGGGTCAAAATTAGATTTGTTAAATATCAATAGTCAGTTGATTAGGATGAAATTTGTATCTCTTGAGAACCACGATACTACTAGAAAGGATGGTCTAATCTAATTGTAATTTTCTGACAAATTTGCCCCTATTGTATTCTCCTGGAAATGTTGGCCGTCGAGCATTTGACTGCCCAACGAGACTGATATGGTCACTTTTAACCTTTATTTGAAACAAAGTCTATTCTAGATCCATTTTTGAGAAAAGGAGTTCATATCAAGATTTTATTTGGAATTTTCACATTGATTTAGGTAATTTTAGGCATGTTTTACTATAAAACCTGTATTTTATTTTCTAAAGCTTGTCCAACTAGTATTGTCAATTATAATAGAAATACTTTTAGAAGAAGTGAAACAAAAGATATCATAGAGCTAGGATAATTATTGTATGAGGTCTACCCAATGCTAGATGAAGAGGTGCACGAGTTAGTTCTAACTAGGCTATTCATACCTCTTTGAGCCCTTAAAATCTAATTTAGAGTCTTGTTGAGAATACTTTGACTATATACTTATTCTTTTAGAAGAACAAATAACTCGTTCGAAGACCCAAATAGACATATATAAACCCAGACACCTTGAGGATGTTGATCAGCATTGTCATTTCTCGGGTAGAAATTGTCACGTTCAATTGAAACTCCATTAGATTCGAACGGAGGTTGTGGAAAAGACTTAACCGTTTCGCCGGGGCATAATTTGGCAAAAGAAAGCGAGGGGACAAGAAACGCGCGATCCAAAAACTAGAAGGACCAAAGTGCAATTTTTCCAAAAATTTTAGAAGTGCCATGCCCCGATTACTGCGCTGGCAATGATGCTTGCCACGAGTGGCTAAGCAAAACTTCGATTAGGTTGTCAGTGTCCTCGCTCGGCAAACGTGATTCCAAATCTGATTCGATACTTTAATCTACAGTTCTCCCCTTCATTAGAATTATCAGTTCCAACTAATGTTTAACTGCTGCTATAAAATTGAAATGTAAGCTGACAGACTTAGGCATAAATTTTATTTTTATTTTTATTTCCCCCCTCTTTGTGAGAAAATGAAGGAATATATCATAGTTGGACGTCATCAACTTGGCAAAGCTGGTGCTTTGTGATTTAAAAATGTCTATGTTCGAATGAAGCATCTTGATCAGACAATAGCTTTAGTTGACCTCCATCGCTCTGACAGCTGCTTAAAATAAGTGATTGTGATTGATCATGGGGATTCGATCATCGCCCGAAAGAGACAGTGAACCAATTTCATTAGAGACAGTGATCTGCTTTGTTTGCTCCTAAGAGGTTGCTTAGAAGCCCATTTGCATGAATCAATAGCGACGAGCACCGATCCCGGTTCATCCTCAAAACCGATGGATTTTGGGCGCTTCCTTATTTCAGAATACTAGTTCCGGCAATAATTGGTCCGATTTCCGAATTCTTGTGCAGAATTGGATAAGATCGGATCGAAATATTATTTTGCTCGTGGAAGGAGATAGGAAGGGTGTTAGGGTTTGGCACACAATTACAACAAAATAAAGCGTAAAAGCAAGAAAGAGAAGTCGAGACAAAATGTTTTCTACTGATTCACTCTTAAATTGGGACTACATCTAGCAGAGCGTTCCACTATAATTAGCACTCCGTACTTTTCGTTACATTACTTAATTACAAATCTAGATACTTAACGTGATCTACGTGCGATTCTATCGATGAGGAGTATGAATAGGGAGTTGCTAGCTTGACAGTGAATTATTTTTGACGATATGATTTTCTATTAATAAGCTTTTTATGCTAAATATGCAATGACAATGTGTGAATCTATAATTGAGATTGTATCATCCATGACGAGTAATGAACTATGACCAACAAAGGAGAGATAGAGACGGCAGCCACGAAGAGAGCGGTTGTTCACTGCGGAGATGGAAAAGATGAGCATGATCCTCAAAGACGAATCTGGAGATCAAGGAGGAATGGGAAAGCGACTGAAGCAGGGAATTCCAACCCCGCTCCGCACGTTTGGCTAGAAAATTGTTATTTTGGACGAATAATTGAAGGAAAAGGAGGAAAAATGGAGCAATAAATCGTGCAAAACTGAAACTTGCCTAGGGAAAAATGTTTCAATGGGTCCCACGAAGATTTATAAGGAAGTAGAGTGTGTAAGTTCCCAACCCTTCTTTGTGTGAATAAATTTGTAAAACATTTGAAGAATAAATAGAACAGGTTGTGGGCAGCCATGCATTATTGGTCCAGTTCCGGGCAAAATCGGTAACGGATTGGAAACGGTCGGTTCTAGCTCGGTGACATGGTGAAAGAAAAATATTTAAAAGTGAAAAGGAAAAGTCTTAAAGATAATCCGTTCCGTTTCTTTATTCTCAACGGAGTATATATATCGAACCTAGCACATTTTGTGTTGTAGATAGTAAAAATTTACATTCGGTGATTCCAGAATTAATCGATTGGATGCCCATTTCTAACAGTCACAGGATCGATTCTCGATTTCGAGTCAACTTGGAAATCAATGATCCATATGCATCTGCGTGGGATACGCTCATTGGACACTTTGGACAATGCCTACGATTCCACGACTGTCATTTTTCTTTTTCGGGTACCCAAACATTTGTGTTTTAAACCAAAACATGGGGTTGGTCATTAGGTCTAGTCAACAATGACGTAGACTTCCAAAAATGTTGCCACGGAGACACATTCCGCACGTGACCACGACTAACAATATAGCACGAGAATCTCGGGGACTGGAAAATGCTGGACAGCTAGAAAGTGCGCGGAGTTCAAAGTTGAATTTGCTAAAGCCCTCTGCACTTCAAAGTTGGAATTTTCGTTAAAGCTCTGTCGAGTTGTGGATGGTTAATATAAAATGATAGATCTCTCTACCCTGATCTTCAGAGGAGACCAAGCATCCAACTCATCCAAAACACAACTCATCTTACAATTCCAATATGATTCCAAAATTTATTTATCCGGAATCTGAATTTCTGGTCGAACAATTAAGATGGGTGTTGTTAACGAGTCTTTCAAAACACTTGTGAAATAATTCGATTTTCAAGGCACTAATTGTGCATCTACTTGTGCAAATTCAATCATAAATCTTTCAATTATGCCAATCCAATCCTAAACCTTTTGATAATTTACTAATTTAATTTTAAACCTTTCAATTATATTGATTTAGTCCTAAATATTTTAATAATTTACGAAAATAGTCCTAAACCTTTTAATAAATTGCCAACTTAGTCCTTCCTACTCCAATAATAAGTTTATGACTAAAATGATTGAATTTCAAGAGATTTAGGACTAAATTGATAAAGTTTCAAAATGTTTAGGACTGAATTGACACAATTGAAAAGTTTATGACTACATTGACTAATCATCAAAAAATTTAGCACTAAATTGGTATAATTGTAAGGTTTAGGACTGAATTAGCACAAGTGCAATAGATTTAAAATTTTTTTGATAATTTTTCTAGATGACGAGTGTACTAAAAAACGTAAAATTTAGATAATCGATTGCCTAATGAGTGTTTTGAGTGCCAACCTTAACACCTAGATTTCTCATCGCGGAAGTTCACAAGAGACATTCCAGATGCATCCCCGCCTAGCGTCAGCACCGGGCTCAGGGATGTCTCTATCTCCGCACGTTCATATTGAATTTTGTTTTGTCATCGCTCTAAAAACTTCCCAGAAGGAAACATTTTGCATGCAAATTCACCCAAAATGCAGTCTATCGTCATTTTGGAATTTATTTACACGGAATTGACTTTCTTGTCACCCGATAAAGACGGATGTTATTAACGAGTCTTTCGGAACACTTATTGTGGATATTTTATTCGGCATAATCCGATTTTTAAGGCATTAACTGTATAAACACACGAGTGTATTTATACCCTCGTGTATTCAAACACATTGATGATATGCCTAGAAACCGACGACGGATGCAAACCAGCTAGGGTATCAATACTTCAATTTGTGATTGATCCTCGGCTACTTGTCTCTTCTTGTTTCTTTTAGCCTCTGTTTGGCCTTTTTGCTTATTGTGTATATGGGCCCGACCTTCTTCGTCTCTTACTTGCTTGTGTATACCTTCTTTCTTTATTCGTGCTGCTCTTACACTCTTTGTGACGCTTCGTGATGTGCAGTCGAGATTTTGTTTTTGTAACCTGCTTTTTTCAAATAAATGTACTTCTTAACTTATAAAAAAAAAAAAGGGGCAAACGAGTGTATTGAAAACCCTAAAATTTTGGGCTTGGTTTCTCGTCTCGGAAGTTTACAAGAAACTTCTTCTTTTCCTCAGAAGGATATTCCAGATTCATCCCCCGACTTGCGTCAGCACCGGGCCCAGGGGCTTCTCCGCCTCTTCACGTTCACATTGAATTTTGTTTTGTCATCGCCCTCAAAACTTCCCGGAGGGAAAAATTTTGTCTGCATGTGGCCATTTCTAGTTTTGCCTCTATAAATATGACGCCCAGCCGCCCACCATCTTCACCTCCAAAGACCCTCCAAACCCCTTGGCGCCACCCTTTCTCCACCCGTTCCGTCGTCCCTCCCGCGCGCCTCCGTGCCCGTGCGCGTCTTTACCGACTTCGGGAGAGAGCCGGAGATGTCAGGGGACGCGGTCGAAGAATCCCGGGAGGACGAAAGCCGACAATCCGAGACAGCTTCTCCGTCGCCATCTCCGCTGCTCATCAACGGGAAGCAGCTCTCACCCCACAAGTTGCGCAGATACGACTCGCTAGACGTCGAGTCCGCCAGGTGCGCGGGTCATCATCCTCATGGCTCCAAGCAAGTAAGTGGGGATTAAAATTCCCGAACATCGACCATCTCTCTGTGCAGTTTTTATCAAACAGTTTAGTGAGAATGGAAATGCGTTATCTCATTGTTCGAAGGCGGTGGAGTGGCGGGTGATACTGACCCTGGCGTTCCAGAGCATCGGGATCGTGTACGGGGACATCGGCACGTCGCCGCTCTACGTGTACCCGAGCACCTTCGCCGGGGGGATCAAGCACAACGACGACGTCCTGGGCGTCCTCTCCCTGATCCTCTACACCATCACCTTGATCCCTCTCCTCAAGTACGTCTTCATCGTCCTGCGCGCCACCGACAACGGCGACGGTAAGTGAAACCTACCACCCATGTTTACCTACGAACATTCTTATTAGAACCACCATTCGTATAGTTGGTAATTGTCTGAGATATCTGCTATTTTCGAATTAAAATGGGTACCCATCTTGGAATTTCCATAGTTGGTTTTGTCATAACAGTAGTTTACGTTGATGAGTGGATTTTTTTTTTGGTCAAAATGATGAGTGGAGTTAGATCAGATTATATTTTAAGTCCAATCGTTTAAGTCTAATTGGTTAGCAGACATAGTATTATCCTATGTGAATTAAATAATAAATAAGGTCAACTCATGCTCTAAAATCACTACACATGATCCGACTATCTTGTCAAAGTGATGGGGATTTCCCTCTGTGTCAAGATGGGATCATCTGGTTTTGGGTCGGCGGCGTTGATAAGTAATGACACATTAGGAGAACACAACCTGCATGGCACGTAGCCTTCTGTCGAGGCAAACACGTGTTAGGAGTTTCTTGAATTCAAGGCTTACTTGGTTCAAGATTCTTCGGCCAAAGCAAGGGTCTGCACTTCCCGACAAATCCTTATTTATCTAGTTTTTTTTTTTTTTTTCTTTCAGTAAAACCATGGTCTGTAGTGTTATATCATCACAGGCTTCCACTAGTGGAATTCTTGACCAGTGCAGTGAGAGATCTTCCTGTGCGCGGAGGAGACAAAATCTCACCTGCTATGATGTTATCGTAAAGCCCGCATGCTCTAGTTGACCCTGATTCTTTTGCCCCAGCTAGAGATTTTGTTCAAATCAAGTCACAAACTCGCGACATCAATTCAGCATAGTTTCTAGAGTGTAACATGGCCGCCGAGGCGATATGTCACGAGTGTATAAATATTTTATGTATGTTCGCACATAACATGATATGAATACATTGTTGATAGGTAATCCGTTAAGGAAATTTCATTATGCCGATCCCAATCGCTCTGGTTAAAGCACATAGCAAATAGATACCCGTCTTATTACTTGATGAATCAAACTCTTTGTTAAACTTTCTGGTTCGCCGGAACTCTTTCCAGCTGCCCGACTGCGAATCTTATACATGTGGGCCACTCTTCTAGGGTTTCGTGGACAACATAGCTGAGCGCACTCAAAACAAAGAATCAAAGCCTGTCTCATATGATTGGGCAAGCAAGTTAAAAACTTCCGGGTTAATACGGTGAGGCCTTCAGCTAGTTCAGGTCCTACGTAGGGGCCTTCTTTTTGTGTCAATCTCAAGAAAGACAAACCTACATGACCCCAAGAGTTGGAGAAGTAGGCGTCACTCGTGATTGGGAAAAAAAAAAAAGATTGTTTTTAAGCACGTACCCATCTTTCCTCTCTACCGTCCCGACTTAAAGTCGTCCGAGTGAAAAATTAAGCTGGTGGGATGCGACGGTCATGGGTCATCTGCATCGTCTACTAGAAGTCGGCATCTCGTGTTTTTTTAGAGCAATTCATAGTAATGGTCTTCGAAGTGATGCCGCGCTTTGGAATTTAGTGAAGAAATGAACAGTTGTTGACTGGTCGGTATCGATGAGATTCATTAACACTAGGTCGAGAGACTTTTGTCCGGTTTTGCGATTGGTAAGTCCTGCCGATTTTAGTCAAAAAGCGTGACGCACGGAGGGACAGATGGACGGCCGAAAAATGGCACTGATTTCGAAGTTTAGCTTCGGCAATGTTCATGTTCAACCGTGGGAGGTCTTTGCCTTTGTCGAAGTAATGACTCTTCTCATGTTCAACTGAGGGAGTGTTCATTTGCATCGACTAGCCTGATCCTTTCAACAGCGGTGCACGAAATCAATAAAATAAAAAAAAAGGGGTCATTCGGGAGTTGGCTGGAGAGTGTT
>JAGVVM010006396.1:0-32874 GCA_019149425.1 Psidium friedrichsthalianum
AAGGCCATGGCAATCGAAACCACTTGTTGTGCTTAAAGTGCCCTACTTGTCTTACTCGATGTAAAGGATACCCGAGCTGAGTTAGGCATGGTATGATCCAATACGGAAAGTTATTCGTCCTAAATGTTCTATGGAACAACTATATGGGGAATAGTTTTGTCTAGCTTGGCTTGCTAGAGCGCCGTACGAGTTAATTCCGCGATCGAAATGTGTCGGCCCCGACACAATCCAAATCAGAAATGAGAGCTTTGAGAACACTTACATCCACAAGTACCTCCTTGAGCCCACACTCTAACCCCAATTCCCTCGCGTTCTTCAAGCCCCTCCAAAATCCCCATTTCTACCGCGGTATTCACTCCAAAAATCACCGCCTTCTCTCCCAAGACCCAGTCTCACGTCCTTGTCCTCGAGCTCTGAGTCGAAGGCGAGCGACACTGCCCCATGTTGACAATATCTGCGACCCATCCACCCGCTGGGTCAGAAGCAGTGGCAGGGAAGCAGGGCGGGTCGAGAGTGAAGCAAAAGTGGGAATGGCGAAATTTCCGAAGACAGGAGGCATTTTGGAAGCGGTAGTAGTTCTTGTACTGGGAGTAGTAAGAAGGGGAAGAAGAGAGGTTATTGGGTTTGTTCGAATTGCGGGTACACGGATGGACAATGGTGGGGTTCTTGCAGGTCATGCCGTAGCGCCGCGACGATGAAGCAGTTCACCGTGGAGGAAATTGGTGGCGGGGGTGAGAAAGTGAGGGGTTTCGAGGTGTCGGAGAATGTGGTGAGGACATGGCTGCCGCTGCGAGCTGGCAAGGTGCGGCCGCTGCGGTTGACGGATGTGAATGGTGGGTTGAATCGGTTAGAGTGGCGTATTCTCTGTAAGTTTGTTCTGTTCTTGGAAATTTATAACTGGTTCGCTGTGGACTCTATCTTCAGCTGCTACAGAGAAAAATAGTTGAAGAAAGTTGTCCTTCTGTTGATTTTATTGTCTTGTCTACGTTTGACATGATTTATTTCGAAACCTCTTTCCGGAGTGGGATCAGAGAGCGTTATTTAGTCAAGCACTGATATTGAGGTGAGTGCAATGTCAGGAATTTTGCATTGAGCAGTTATTTATCTCTTTCAAATTGCATTCCCAGTTTTGTCCTGATTTTTCATGTGTGAATCGGATTGGATCCTTGAGCTGCCATTAGGAACCTGATAGACCCAAAGTTCCATGGAGATGATAGTTTCCTTAGAATACTATTGAACACGTGCTTGTTAATGGAAGCCTTTTATGGGTTGTCTACATTCAAAAATTTCTCTCTGTTTGGATATAGAAAAGACCAGATCTGTCGCAAGTTCAAGAGTGCTGATTATGCATTTGCTCTGCGTGAGGCCTTGCTTGTGTTTTGTTCTGCAGGACATACAAGAAAAAATTCAAGTTCTTGCACCTCGAGCTTTGATTGCTGATTCAATTCAGACAGTTTTTCTAAAAGGAGTGGCTGGAAGTGCTGGAGGTCTCTCACAGGTAACATCTTTGCAATCTCGCCCCTTGCAAGAGGCAAAAATGGATCTGAATTCAGGAGATTACTGATTGAGTTTAAGGCACCTTAATTTATTAAGTGATCTCATGTTGCCAAAAATTCTTTTGCCCAGAGCTTTTTCACTTCTCTTGTGAGATTGACCGGTATTACTAGCATGTGGTCGCTGTTGCATATTCAAGTGAGCTTTTCTGAACAATGCTATTGGTCAACCAACCAACTTTACCCAATATTTAAGAGTACTGATTGATTGCTTCATCTTGACCATCTTTATAAATGCGCCGATGCCAATGTGTGATTCATCTTGACATTGATGTGTGGCAGGTGAAAGGATGTACATCCGCATTGCTTCGTTTTGCAAAGAAGACGAACATTCCTGTTCTATTGTTATTACAAAATTTTTTAGTCTCATCATTGTTTTTGTACGTGGTAAATTACCTAAAGATTTGGACTATTCCTATATGACATTATAGCATCTATGTAAATGCCCATACATCTTTGGTGTCTCAGTGATATTCTAGTTGCTGCACCAATCTTTCTAGAAGATTTTGCTTATGTGAATCCACTCGTTGATTGTATGTTTCAGATTGGACATGGTACAAAATCTGGAGAAATAGCTGGTCCCAGAGTTTTGGAGCACATCGTGGATGTCGTTTTGTACCTTGAAGTTGGTACCTTCATCAACATTTCTTTTGTAGTATTGATAGTGGATTTGCTGAAGCTGTGGCGTAACTGTAGCATCTCATTTAGGTCTTCTAGAGTGGTTTAATGCATTCTTTTGCTCTCATTGAAGTGATTTGATTCGAACTTAGCAATTCAAGTTTTCTTCACATACATTTAGTTGGGGTAATCTAAAAGAATATCCAGCAGCTGTTTCTAGATTGATTTTGTGTCTTAGGGAGAGCAATGGTTCATTTCAACAAAAAGTTTCGTGTTATGATCTCGTATATTTCATTCAGTAATAACTGCAGAGCTTTTCTAATTGATATATCATAGTTGAGGTAAGCTACATGTCAAAGCTTCCTGAAAAGTTAGTGCTTTGCACTATTTTATTATAACCTCTCTCTTGACTCTTATGGAGAGAGGCACTCTACCCATCGTCTGCTGTAATCAGTGAAAATCGCTCTGGCTTCACCAATGAGGTGTATGGCATTGTCATATTCATTCAGTAAATGTGTTGTGTTACCACATGGACCAGAATTCATGCTGTTTTCTTTTCTTTGTTTGTGCAGTGTTGCGTATCTTCCAATTGTTCATTTGTTTGGAATCTGTTTTGTTGAGATATCTTTGACATCGAATCTTTGCTTTATATGTTTTCTTTGCACACAACTAGATCATGATTATGAAAGTTGATCTCTGAAACTTTTTCCAGTCATCTTGATACAATTGTAGATAGAGGAGACATATGTGCTCGAAAGTGTTCCTGTGGCAACTGTTGCTCCATTTTGGAGCTCGCCCTCTCTCTCTCTCTCTCTCTCTTCTCTCTCTCTCTCATGTACACTGCCTGCTAATTTCAATTGTGTACATGGTAAAAGATTTTTGGCATGCTAAAATATCCCTATTTTCATAGAGCAGAGGTGAACTCTCCAGTTTGTTGGGACACTTAGATCTTCTTTTCCGCTATTGTAGTTTGGCGTATTTGAAATGTCACAATCGCAATCAGGAATTGAAGCTGTCTTGCATCCCAGTGAGATCTTGTTAAGTGAAGAGCATTCTGAATCAGAAGTCATGGCTGGATTTCAGTTTGTCGCTCCTTTCTCCATTACTATTCAGTTCATGGCATTCATAATACTGCGAAATTAGGAACTCCGTGTTGAGTTTGGGGGGAGGCGGTTGGGAAGTTGTTGCAATCCATGGATGGGGTAATCGGCATTACCTGGAGTTCAGCTGAGATTTCAGTTTGAGTCAACACCATTGGGTTTCGATTCAAAAAAAAAAAAACCATTGGGTATTAGCAACTATTTGGCGATTTTGAGGGGGCACTAATTGTCTTTCCTCTTTCTGGGGTAAGCTCAATATACATATGGATCATTGGTGGTCCTGATGCAGTAATTGTCGCAAGCAACCTGGGATATACACACACAGCATCTTTACAATATTATGGACACAAGGATATAAAGGCAATTCCAATCTGTCTAATTCTTAGAATGCAGAATAGGATTTGTCTCGGGTGTCCAATGCAACAGCCGGTATCATCATCTAGATGAGAGCTACGTGCTGGAGAAGAGGCGCACCTCCGGTATAATAACAATGCCTGAGTCGTCAAAAAAGGATCCACCGACCGCTACAAAGTAGCCCCATCTCAGCGATCAATGGAGGGATTCAGAAAAATTGAGGGCTCATCTTAGCGAGCAAACCAAGGAAAACAACCTGTTAATGATCTTAGAACAACGGGAATTTTCAGAAATCGGGACATAAGTGTGTGATGGCCCTTCTGGGTATGGGGACTTGATCAAGCACCCATGCTTCAAGAGAATAACGGAGTCAAAATGCTTACGATACAGAGTGTGTCCTAAACTCCAGTTCAAAGAAGAATACATCAGATATGACTAACAATTGACCGGGAGGACCGGTTTTCCAGTTTCAAGGACCGAGTACCGAACTAGACTGAATTGGGAAGCGATCACTCCTAATCTGAACAGCTTTTTTCCTTACTCTAAACTTCAATCTAGACTTGCGCCTTTGGTTAGAACCCCTCTTTTTATTTTTTCCTCTGCCCATCAAGCCGTCGGTGCCACTTTTTGATCGTTGCCCTACAATCCTTCTTTCGAAAACAGTGCTGAATTCACTTTCTCTCATCAGTGATCGTAGTTTAAATCAGATATATTCTCATCCACATTCTTTAGATCATTAATGACTGTAATAAACTCAATCAGGTGATCCCGAAATGACAATCCTCAATCTTCTTGGAGTCAAGCACCATTGGATCAAGAAAAGTTCTTTGAGAGAGATTGCGACATGAGAAACTTTTCGATACAATTGAATCATTGGACCAAGAAAAGTTTCTTCAAGAGAGATTGCGCATACCAGAGTCTGCAAGGAATGTATCAGATGATCGTATGTCCTTTTCCAAAACAGTTGGACATTCTAAGTGGAATATTGGATTCTTCAAAATTACGTAAATTCGTGTAATATGCATTCTCTGAGTTGACTTCATATTATAATCGCTCAATTGTTGGTAGGCTTCGGGCGTAACTGCAAGTTTCTTGCCTGTCCAAAAGGTCATAATCAATCAATATATTAGGCAGCTCGTCGAATGAAATTCATGATTCTTTGTTGGCCTTTTAATAGTTCCAAACTTCCATTCTCCATAATTGAGTCGACTATTTTGAAGTGAATATCAACCTGTGATGGAGAAATCACTCCCCCAGTACTAATTTACAAGGCTTGATATGCCATGAAGAACGTGAAGATGTTTGCATGCCTTGATTGGTTGTCTAGTTCTCGGAGTTATCGCTCACAGGCAACAAAATCCAGGTTCTCTCTCGCGCACGCATGCACAGTGATGATTGAACTTTGAAGAGTTGAGACATTAGCTAAACAGGTTTCTAGAAAAAGGGCACATTGATGATTCAGTGTAACTTTCTTTCTGTTGTGATCAACCTTTCAAGCAGAAGACAAAAGCTAGCCATACTCAAATTTCAATTTGAAAAATGAGCACTGCGAATTTAGGCAGAGATGAGCTCAAGAAGTTTCAACAGTTTTAGACTATATTTAAGGACTTTAGCAAAGTTAATGCCCACTCGAGATTCTCTATGAAAAATTTAGAATCCTCCTAAATATTGGAGAGTTGGCAATGTATCATCGTCTAGCTTACTTTATATTTGCAAATGACATCTCTGTTTTCATGCTTTTCACAAATGCCTATATCATCCAATTATTTATCGAAACTTCTTTACGACTTACAATTATCAAGCCAATTCTAACGCGTGTAATTTCGATTGATGAAATTTCTATCTAGATGATATAGTGGCGATAATATTAGATAAAAAGTTTAAGGACATTGCAAAGAATCAAGAAATTTATAACATTGATGATGCATAGTGAAAAGCAAGTGACAATCATTGATTTGACCTCAATTTATGTTTCATAAGCATCGATTGCAGGCACCTAATGATTACCATGATGATCAGCTCGACATATCCTACAAGGCGGACGTGGGTTTTGTATATTCCTGAACAAACGTGCGGTGTCTACTCAGGTCATCTACCAGAACAACCAACAACAATCAAAGAATCTCAGGATCTCCCCAATGGAAAAGGGACTTGTTACACATTGACACCAGATGAAGGAAAGGGCAACATAATTTTGGGCAAGGCTTCATTTTGGTATGGGAATTATGATGGCAAGAATTAAACCTAATAATTCCCATACCAAAATGAAGCCTTGCCCAAAATTATGTTGCCCTTTCCTTCATCTGGTGTCAATGTGTAACAAGTCCCTTTTCCATTGGGGAGATCCTGAGATTCTTTGATTGTTGTTGGTTGTTCTGGTAGATGACCTGAGTAGACACACTGCACGTTTGTTCAGGAATATACAAAACCCACGTCCGCCTTGTAGGATATGTCGAGCTGATCATCATGGTAATCATTAGGTGCCCTGCAATCGATGCTTATGAAACATAAATTGAGGTCAAATCAATGATTGTCACTTGCTTTTCACTATGCATCATCAATGTTATAAATTTCTTGATTCTTTGCAATGTCCCTTAAACTTTTTATCTAATATTATCGCCACTATATCATCTAGATAGAAATTTCATCAATCGAAATTACACGCGTTAGAATTGGCTTGATAATTGTAAGTCGTAAAGAAGTTTCGATAAATAATTGGATGATATAGGCATTTGTGAAAAGCATGAAAACAGAGATGTCATTTGCAAATATAAAGTAAGCTAGACGATGATACATTGCCAACTCTCCAATATTTAGGAGGATCCTAAATTTTTCATAGAGAATCTCGAGTGGGCATTAACTTTGCTAAAGTCCTAAATATAGTTCTAAAACTGTTGAAACTTCTTGAGCTCATCTCTGCCTAAATTCGCAGTGCTCATTTTTCAAATTGAAATTTGAGTATGGCTAGCTTTTGTCTTCTGCTTGAAAGGTTGATCACCAACAGAAAGAAAGTTACACTGAATCATCAATGTGCCCTTTTTCTAGAAACCTGTTTAGCTAATGTCTCAACTCTTCAAGTTCAATCATCACTGTGCATGCGTGCGCGAGAGAGAACCTGGATTTTGTTGCTGTGAGCGATAACTCCGAGAACTAGACAACCAATCAAGGCATGCAAACATCTTCACGTTCTTCATGGCATATCAAGCCTTGTAAATTAGTACTGGGGGAGTGATTTCTCCATCACAGGTTGATATTCACTTCAAAATAGTCGACTCAATTATGGAGAATGGAAGTTTGGAACTATTAAAGGCAACAAAGAATCATGAATTTTCATTCGACGAGCTGCCTAATATATTGATTGATTATGACCTTTTGGACAGGCAAGAAACTTGCAGTTACGCCCGAAGCCTACCAACAATTGAGCGATTATAATATGAAGTCAACTCAGAGAATGCATATTACACGAATTTACGTAATTTTGAAGAATCCAATATTCCACTTAGAATGTCCCAACTGTTTTGGAAAAGGACATACGATCATCTGATACATTCCTTGCAGACTCTGGTATGCGCATCTCTCTTGAAGAAACTTTTCTTGGTCCAATGATTCAATTGTATCGAAAAGTTTCTCATGTCGCAATCTCTCTCAAAGAAACTTTTCTTGATCCAATGGTGCTTGACTCCAAGAAGATTGAGGATTGTCATTTCGGGATCACCTGATTGAGTTTATTACAGTCATTAATGATCTAAAGAATGTGGATGAGAATATATCTGATTAAACTACGATCACTGATGAGAGAAAGTGAATTCAGCACTGTTTTCGAAAGAAGGATTGTAGGGCAACGATCAAAAAGTGGCACCGACGGCTTGATGGGCAGAGGAAAAAATAAAAAGAGGGGTTCTAACCAAAGGCGCAAGTCTAGATTGAAGTTTAGAGTAAGGAAAAAGCTGTTCAGATTAGGAGTGATCGCTTCCCAATTCAGTCTAGTTTCGGTACTCGGTCCTTGAAACTGGAAACCGGTCCTCCCGGTCAATTGTTAGTCATATCTGATGTATTCTTCTTTGAACTGGAGTTTAGGACACACTCTGTATCGTAAGCATTTTGACTCCGTTATTCTCTTGAAGCATGGGGTGCTTGATCAAGTCCCCATACCCAGAAGGGCCATCACACACTTATGTCCCGATTTCTGAAAATTCCCGTTGTTCTAAGATCATTAACAGGTTGTTTTCCTTGGTTTGCTCGCTAAGATGAGCCCTCAATTTTTCTGAATCCCTCCATTGATCGCTGGAGATGGGGCTACTTTGTAGCGGTCGGTGGATCCTTTTTTGACGACTCAGGCATTGTTATTATACCGGAGGTGCGCCTCTTCTCCAGCCACGTAGCTCTCATCTAGATGATGATACCGGCTGTTGCATTGGACACCCGAGACAAATCCTATTCTGCATTCTAAGAATTAGACAGATTGGAATTGCCTTTATATCCTTGTGTCCATAATATTGTAAAGATGCTGTGTGTGTATATCCCAGGTTGCTTGCGACAATTACTGCATCAGGACCACCAATGATCCATATGTATATTGAGCTTACCCCAGAAAGAGGAAAGACAATTAGTGCCCCCTCAAAATCGCCAAATAGTTGCTAATTACCCAATGGTTTTTTTTTTTTGAATCGAAACCCAATGGTGTTGACTCAAACTGAAATCTCAGCTGAACTCCAGGTAATGCCGATTACCCCATCCATGGATTGCAACAACTTCCCAACCGCCTCCCCCCAAACTCAACACGGAGTTCCTAATTTCGCAGTATTATGAATGCCATGAACTGACATTAGTAATGGAGAAAGGAGCGACAAACTGAAATCTCAGCCATGACTTCTGATTCAGAATGCTCTTCACTTAACAAGATCTCACTGGGATGCAAGACAGCTTCAATTCCTGATTGCGATTGTGACATTTCAAATACGCCAAACTACAATAGCGGAAAAGAAGATCTAAGTGTCCCAACAACTGGAGAGTTCACCTCTGCTCTATGAAATAGGGATATTTTAGCATGCCAAAAATCTTTTACCATGTACACAATTGAAATTAGCAGGCAGTGTACATGAGAGAGAGAGAGAGAGAGAGAGAGAGAGAGAGAGGCGAGCTCCAAAATGGAGCAACAGTTGCCCACAGTGAACACTTTCGAGCACATATGTCTCCTCTATCTACAATTGTATCAAGATGACTGGAAAAAGTTTCAGAGATCAACTTTCATAATCATGATCTAGTTGTGTGCCAAAGAAAACATATAAAGCAAAGATTCGATGTCAAAGATATCTCAACAAACAGCATTCCAAACAAATGAACAATTGGAAGATACGCAACACTGCACAAACAAAGAAAAGAAAACAGCATGAATTCTGGTCCATGTGGTAACACAACACATTTACTGAATGAATATGACAATGCCATACACCTCATTGGTGAAGCCAGAGCGATTTTTCACTGATTACAGCAGACGATGGGTAGAGTGCCTCTCTCCATAAGAGTCAAGAGAGAGGTTATAATAAAATAGTGCAAAGCACTAACTTTTCAGGAAGCTTTGACATGTAGCTTACCTCAACTATGATATATCAATTAGAAAAGCTCTGCAGTTATTACTGAATGAAATATACGAGATCATAACACGAAACTTTTTGTTGAAATGAACCATTGCTCTCCCTAAGACACAAATCAATCTAGAAACAGCTGCTGGATATTCTTTTAGATTACCCCAACTAAATGTATGTGAAGAAAACTTGAATTGCTAAGTTCGAATCAAATCACTTCAATGAGAGCAAAAGAATGCATTAAACCACTCTAGAAGACCTAAATGAGATGCTACAGTTACGCCACAGCTTCAGCAAATCCACTATCAATACTACAAAAGAAATGTTGATGAAGGTACCAACTTCAAGGTACAAAACGACATCCACGATGTGCTCCAAAACTCTGGGACCAGCTATTTCTCCAGATTTTGTACCATGTCCAATCTGAAACATACAATCAACGAGTGGATTCACATAAGCAAAATCTTCTAGAAAGATTGGTGCAGCAACTAGAATATCACTGAGACACCAAAGATGTATGGGCATTTACATAGATGCTATAATGTCATATAGGAATAGTCCAAATCTTTAGGTAATTTACCACGTACAAAAACAATGATGAGACTAAAAAATTTTGTAATAACAATAGAACAGGAATGTTCGTCTTCTTTGCAAAACGAAGCAATGCGGATGTACATCCTTTCACCTGCCACACATCAATGTCAAGATGAATCACACATTTGGCATCGGCGCATTTATAAAGATGGTCAAGATGAAGCAATCAATCAGTACTCTTAAATATTGGGTAAAGTTGGTTGGTTGACCAATAGCATTGTTCAGAAAAGCTCACTTGAATATGCAACAGCGACCACATGCTAGTAATACCGGTCAATCTCACAAGAGAAGTGAAAAAGCTCTGGGCAAAAGAATTTTTGGCAACATGAGATCACTTAATAAATTAAGGTGCCTTAAACTCAATCAGTAATCTCCTGAATTCAGATCCATTTTTGCCTCTTGCAAGGGGCGAGATTGCAAAGATGTTACCTGTGAGAGACCTCCAGCACTTCCAGCCACTCCTTTTAGAAAAACTGTCTGAATTGAATCAGCAATCAAAGCTCGAGGTGCAAGAACTTGAATTTTTTCTTGTATGTCCTGCAGAACAAAACACAAGCAAGGCCTCACGCAGAGCAAATGCATAATCAGCACTCTTGAACTTGCGACAGATCTGGTCTTTTCTATATCCAAACAGAGAGAAATTTTTGAATGTAGACAACCCATAAAAGGCTTCCATTAACAAGCACGTGTTCAATAGTATTCTAAGGAACTATCATCTCCATGGAACTTTGGGTCTATCAGGTTCCTAATGGCAGCTCAAGGATCCAATCCGATTCACACATGAAAAATCAGGACAAAACTGTGAATGCAATTTGAAGAGATAAATAACTGCTCAATGCAAAATTCCTGACATTGCACTCACCTCAATATCAGTGCTTGACTAAATAACGCTCTCTGATCCCACTCCTGGAAAGAGGTTTCGAAATAAATCATGTCAAACGTAGACAAGACAATAAAATCAACAGAAGGACAACTTTCTTCAACTATTTTTCTCTGTAGCAGCTGAAGATAGAGTCCACAGCGAACCAGTTATAAATTTCCAAGAACAGAACAAACTTACAGAGGAATACGCCACTCTAACCGATTCAACCCACCATTCACATCCGTCAACCGCAGCGGCCGCACCTTGCCAGCTCGCAGCGGCAGCCATGTCCTCACCACATTCTCCGACACCTCGAAACCCCTCACTTTCTCACCCCCGCCACCAATTTCCTCCACGGTGAACTGCTTCATCGTCGCGGCGCTACGGCATGACCTGCAAGAACCCCACCATTGTCCATCCGTGTACCCGCAATTCGAACAAACCCAATAACCTCTCTTCTTCCCCTTCTTACTACTCCCAGTACAAGAACTACTACCGCTTCCAAAATGCCTCCTGTCTTCGGAAATTTCGCCATTCCCACTTTTTGCTTCACTCTCAGGACACGCCCCTGCTTCCCTGCCACTGCTTCTGACCCAGCGGGTGGATGGGTCGCAGATATTGTCAACATGGGGCAGTGTCGCTCGCCTTCGACTCAGAGCTCGAGGACAAGGACGTGAGACTGGGGTCTTGGGAGAGAAGGCGGTGATTTGTGGAGTGAATACCGCGGTAGAAATGGGGATTTTGGAGGGGCTTGAAGAACGCGAGGGAATTGGGGTTAGAGGTGGGATCAAGGAGGTACTTGTGGATGTAAGTGTTCTCAAAGCTCTCATTTCTGATGCTTGTGTCGAGGGCCGACACATTTCGATCGCGGAATTAACTCGTACGGCGTCTAGCAAGCCAAGCTAGACCAACCTTTCCCCATATAGTTGTTCCATAGAACATTTAGACGAATAACTTTCCCGTATTGGATCATACCATGCCTAACTCAGCTCGGGTATCCTTTACATCGAGTAAGACAAGTAGGGCACTTTAAGCACAACAAGTGGTTTCGGATTGCCATGGCCTCATCAGGAGAGTGGCATCAGCTCCCGACCAGTTTGTACATGGAAGGCCAATCCCGTGTTCAGAGTTCCTAAAGATATATTCTACTTAACCTAGAACTCATAGTACAAATCCCGTGACGCCACTCACACGATCCAGCTGTCTCTTCTCTCCCTACAACGCTCACTCATCGTGATGACCCCACAAGCTTTATCCTCAAAAAGACGCGAGTATGCGAGAACTTGCCCACCAGGGCCACGAAACGCCCGGTCCGTGTCATTCTCCCCCACTCAATTCGCAAACATCCTCATTGCGGGCTGTTCTGTCGCTTCCTTGCATTCGCCAACCATTAACGCCACACCCCTGGGATTTACATGAATGGCAACGCTCGCCCAACAAAACAACTCTACCCCATTGATCTCAGTAGACCAATGGAGGTTTCCCCTTGACGAAACGTGGCAGCATACTCATCTTGAAATTCGCCGAATTGATCCAGGAATGTTATCCCATTTCAGCGAGCAATCCGGTTTCTTCCTATGCCCCCATTGGCATCCTAGAAGCTAGACGAGAGCCGCATCTTATTTGAGCCCTCTTGGCCTCGGCGATCACTGTCGCGACCTAAAAATCATGGTGTTTCCAATTCTTAGGTTAATGGATTACCAAGTTAATTAAATGAAATAACTAACCTAGTTCGAGCTCTCCCAAGCTCTACCAATTCGCAACTTAGGTTCAATATTTAGATGCAGAAGATTTTCAATAGGAGTCGCCACTAATCATTTAAGGTAGGTTGATTAGAAACCTAAATAAAATAGCGGGAGAACTATTTATTCCTACGAACCAGAGATTATGAGCCCGGGGACTTGATTACGCTAGATTACTCTAACGCCCTTTCGGTACCTTTTATTTCATGAAAAGAATTTGATCAGGCAAGTTTGATTAAATTTTAACCTAAGTCATTAACAAAGGTTATCAGATGGGAGCACGAACAATTGAATTAAACACTCAGCACTCAAGACAATTAGCAAGGAGCATGCGCCAAACAATCTTCTTTCTTTTGATTTTCGCTTTTTAATGAAAAAATGAACTAAATGCAATGCATGAAATTATTTAAATGCAATGACATAAATAAATGCAATCTATCCCAAGAATGCATATGAATTTAATTAAATCACGTGACTAAATTTATATGACATGCAATTAAAATTAAATCAATCCTAGCATGCAATTTGCAAGATGAATTAATTAACCTAAACATGTAACTCTAAATGGCATGGAAAATGACATGGAAAATGCATGATGACATGGCAAAGATGATTTTTATTTTTATTTTTTTGGATTTAATTATAGCCTTAAAATAAACTATGCCTAAACATGCATATTCTAACCTAGAATGAAATCTAATTTAATTTATTCCAAAAAATCAATTGAACATGCAATCCTATCTAATATGATTTTATCCTATAATGCAATTTAATTTAAACATGTCAATTCTAATATATATGCAACAATTATCTGTATGCAATATTTTTAGAGATTTTCAACATGCATTCAGATATCACAAAAAGATAGCAATCCGATCAGTTCAATTCGAATTCAAATATGGAAAGTCAACCAATCAGATATGCAAAGATAACGATCCAATTAGATAAGCTCAAATATAGAAAGTAAATCAACTTGAATATTTCGCAATTTCTTTCGAATTAAGTTTCGATCTAAAGCCTGATAGATCGACCCTAAAAATTCGAAATATCCACTATGGAAATAATTCTGTCTAAAGCCTTATAGATAGAATTAAATCCACATGTGCGGTTGCGAATTAGGAAAGTATTTCCTAATTGATCACCTGTATCTCAAAAGATTTCGTTAGATAACGATATATCTCCAAATAGGTAATCAAATATTCAAATCGCTAAAGATAAGAAATTTACGTAATTTTGATGATCAAATTTCCGAATTTGAACCGATATCAAATCGAATCGGGATCACGCGCGACGAACATGTGGCCAGCGATGATGGCTATGGGTTTTTGGTTTTGCGGGACAACACAAGGCTTGATCAAAGGGCACTAGGGACAATATCCTGGGTCCACCGAATGAAAGGACCTCAGCGCCTTTCTTTTGTGATCTCCTCTCTCAAATATTGATTTGATAACAAATAACCTGCAAAATCAGAATAATAAAATCTGCACCAAATTGATGAGTAAAACCGCTGAAACAATGCTGCTTTTGACTCTGGACAGCAGCAAAATAAATCCAAAACAGCAGTGTTTTTATCCTTGAAAAGCAGTAGAGATTTGGACCAAACGACGGCGAGTATTAGGCACCAATCAGCAGAAAAACAGCACTAAACAGAGGCAAAACGGGCACTAAACAGCTGCCAGAATGCACCCAAACAATGAGCAAATCGTCCTCGTCATAGTACCAAACAGCAGCTAAAAAACGTCCTGGGAAAATAGATATCAAGGAAAGAACAATAAGGGGATGAAATTATCTGATACTAATGGAGGATAATGGTCCCTTTGTTGTCCTTTTGCTGAATGCTCCTTGTTTCTCTTTCGTTGTGCACGTGAGGGGAGTTCTTGCTCACCAATAAGTTTCCCCCTTTCACTTCTGCCTATGTTCAGAGATAGAAGAAGACAAAGAGGGCTTCCTCTCTCGTATGGCCTCCACCTCATTTGGCCATGTCTATTCTTTGTATGTTCCCCATGCACTCTCTCTTTCGCCGTCTCTCAATTGTGGCCGTGTATGTCGTATGAATGGCCTTCTCCTTGATGGTGTCTCTCACGAGAGACTCTTTGATCAAGACCCTCACTCTGCCGTGTCTTCAAGTAATGAATTGGCCTCCCTCTTGAACCCTAAGCTTAGGCTAGTATTTATAGAGTTAGATCAATCCTAGCCCTAGTAGGATTCATTAGGGACCATAGGATTAAGCTTAGCTAAGGTAGGATTAAATTAGAGCCATTAGATTAGAAATTCTGAATTTAGGAATTTTAATTGCTTAAAACGCTTAATTTCAGAATATTGAAGAGTTTCAATGGGTTAGAACTCTTTGATTTAAGCTCAATCTACTGGTCCAAATTGATCCAAATGTAATGCAGGAATAAAATAAATATGCAAATCATGAGGAAATATTTTTTGTGAGAACAAATTCTCATTTTTTTTTGCAATATATAAATGAAAATTGGAATTAAAATTTAGGTGTCAACAATCACTCTTCGCCCTCAAAGGATCGGGAAGACCATAAGTTTTCCCCGAATCACCCACCTACTGAAATGAACCCTGCTCTGATACCATTTGTCACGGGCCGACACATTTTGGTCGCGGAATTAACCCATGCGGTGTCTAGCAAGCCAAGCTAGACTAGCCTTCCCCTATATAGTTGTTCCATAAAACACTTAGGCGAATAACTTTCCCGTATTGGATCATACCACGCCCAGCTTAGCTCGGGCATCCATTACATCGAGTAAGACAAGTAGGACACTTTAGGCACAATAACTGGTTTCGGCCTGCCATGGCCTCATCAAAAGAGTGGTATCAGCTCCCGACCAGTTTGTACATGGGAGGCCAACCCTGCCTTCAGAGTTCCTAAAGATATATTCTACTTAACCTAGAATTCCTAGTACAAACCTAGTGACGCCACTCACACGACCTAGCTGCCTCTTCTCTCCCTACAATGCTCACTCACCGTGATGACCCCACAAGCTTTACCCTCAAAGAGACGCGAGTACGCGAGAACTTGCCCACCTGGGCTACGGAACGCCCGGTCCATGTCACTTGCATGACATAAAAAAGGAGGGCGAGAATCTCATAAAGATGGAATCTTTAGGGCTTATCAGCAGAGTTCAGAGCGAGAGGAGGATGAAGAAGTCAGCACAAAACCCAGCGAAGTTCCAAAGACAAAGGGAGCTTCGTACAGGTATGATGAAGAGGATCATCAGGTCAAGGGCTCTTGTCTTCCTTTTCCGCAAACAATAAAAATAAAATTAAGGAGTCAGATTATTGAATTATACCAAAGACTGGTGAGTTGCTAATTAAGTCGTGTCATGTTCTAATTTTCTATGTCATATCTGATTGCGTCAAATAATATTTTTCTTTTATTTCTAATAAATTTTTCGTTGATAAATTTCGATCTTCTCGATGACTCTCTTGAAAGAATTGCAAATCTTGTGCTATATTTCTCTTTTATTCTTTGTTTATATAATATTCTTGCACTCTTATCAATTCATCGTTTGATTATTTAAATTCCTAGTACTAAGATGGAGTTCTTTCTCTCTCTTTTTCTTTTTCTTTGAGGAACACGCAACACGTGCGAATATTTACTAGATTATAAGACATGTGGTAAAAGATTGGTTAGATTACTCGGCCATACCGATATAATTATATTTTTTTCTTTCGATGCAAAGCAAGCAATTTCCTTTCTTTGATATCGTCTCTCCCTATGAGTTCATGGGAGGATATTGTACATGAAAAGCCTTGAAATGCTATCATATCATCAAACGAAAAACACATGGCCTCTAGTTACAAACCCAAAGAAAAGCACTGTCTCGTGGGACATTTTCACAGACATGTATCCAAATCAGGTACCTTGCCTAGGGATATATATCAAGCTCCAGAGAAGTCGGTTCAAAGGACTCAATTCAATCTTGAGGTGTGCTCACTTTTGCTAGGAGCGTCAATCTCTAGAGTCAAGCATACCCTTCAGCTCCAAGCCTCCAACAGCATGCGGGTCCATGCTCGGGCAGTCGTGGCCACGCACAACACTGCGGTCTCGACTATTTTCCAAGCAGATGCGGTACTGTCCTCCCCTTGTAGCCTCTGATCCATGATGCACTCCATATCCCTTTTATCCGATGAGAGGCAACGCGGATTGGGTTTTGTTGAGTGCTGCTCTTCGCGCTTCTCATTATGGCCAAGTGGGCTAGTATTTAGCTGGCTGTGGTTGGCAAAGATTGTCAAAAGATGACTCTGTTTTATAAAACAGATAGTATTACAATGAAAGAAATTCATTTTTCCTCTGCCTCATTACACAGGTCTTCATATGGATAACTGAGCAAGGCTACCTCTCAACATCTCCACAACCGTTCAGTTTGTAACCTTATAAAGAGGGGCCAGAGTGTGAATTGAACTCAACATTCACTCATTTATTCAAATTTTGCGATTCAATAATCCGCAACGTATACAAGGAATTTGCACATGATAAACTTGTGTATGAAGTATAGTTAACGCGCATCCGGAGTACTATCAAGCTCAATTATGGTCATCTTAGAAGACTCACTTCTGCTCTCACTTGTCCCCATTCTTTGGCTTCTTCCTGAACCCATCTCTGCCGCCAAGCATTCTTCAAGTTCCGACAGAACATGGTATATGTTCGGCCTTTGGACCGCCGTCATCGGCACACACGATATGGCTATTTCCACCGCTTTCCATGCAGAATCAATGTTGAATTGGCGATTTAACCTTGGATCAACAATGCTTTGGATGTCCCCACTTTCTATGAGTGGAGTTACCCAATGAAGTATGTGCATGCTGCCCTCCAGACTTCTTATAACGGCAGGATGACCAGTGATTAACTCAAATAAAACTATGCCGAAGCTATACACGTCGCTCTTCTTCCTCAAGTTTCCAGATATATGAAACCTGAGGATCCAAAAGGAATTGTTGATTTCATTAATACAATAATAGCTGAAACTGCCTTTACACAAACGTACTTACATATGTGAATCCAACATAAACATGTACGAATAGATGTATGGGCCTCTTGTGCTGGTCTAAACTAGTACAATTATTTGGCTTCCTAAGTGGAATAGTCTTCGTATTTAGAGATAATATTTTGAGACACTTACTCCGGATCGAGATAACCAGGTGTTCCTGCTGGACGAGTGGAAATATGAGAATCACGATCTGTTGCGAATGCCTTCGATAATCCAAAATCAGCAATCTTCGCTTGCATGTTTTCGTTTAGTAAAATATTGGGCGTCTTTAAATCTCTGTGGAGAATGGGAGGTTTGCAGCCATTATGTAGGTACTCTAGTCCTGCACCTCCAACAAAAAAGAAAACTTAATGAAATGTATTGTGTAGCTAAACTTGTGGAAATGTGAGCAAAGGTTTCATCAATCTACTTTATGTACCTTGAGCTGCATCGATTGCGATTCGTAGTCTCTGGCTCCAACTCAAAACATTAGGGCTGTGTGCTGCTTGAAAGTAGAGAAATAAGGAGTATTCCAATCATGGAAGATGTAAAAGCCCGTTCACTATTGTCGTAATTAGCTGAGAAAGATAAATTCCTCTCCATGCTGCTATTAATGAATATGTAACTCGAACGGTTAATGCAAAAGCCTGAACTATCAAAGAACAGTGTTGAGATAAAATATATCTCGGCACACGTCATGCTGTCATATAGTGAGAGTCTAAGAGACGCTTTATCTGGTTAGAACTCGTAAAAGGAAATATCAAACGAACCTGACAAATGTTGGCGGACATTTCTGTTGGCCATGAATTCGTAAATCAGTGCCATGGTTTCAAATTCTTCGCAATATCCAATAAGTGCAACTAGATTTCTATGATGAACAACCATCAGGAGTTGCGCCTGCATGTCAAGGTATCAGAGCTTGTTATGAGTAAAAAACCCAGATGATCGAAAACATGACACATTAATTCTAGTTGTACTAGTGTTTCGAACCTTTGCATGAAACTCCTCGTAGCCTTGTTTTGATGATCGAGATAATACTTTTACCGCAACCTGAGTGCCATCGTCAAGTCTGCCGAAGTAAACTTTCCCAAATCCTCCCTCTCCAATTACTGTTCTAAAGTTATTAGTTATTCTTATAACCTCAGTTGATGTAAAAGGTCTATTTTTTGACAACCTTAACGTCCCATTAGATCCTCTAGTAGAGTTGGTAGTCATATTAATAGGATTAACATCTGGAGAAATGAAAAGGAAATCATATAATCGACGGAGTTAAGCGGATCATGACTGATTCTAGGGCCCTCGACTGAAAACGGAACCTTCTAGAACAAGTATGTAATGTCTTATTCTATGAAGAGACCACATTATGAAAAATGAACTAGAAATAACGAAGCGAGTTAACTCAACCAAATGAGAAAATGTTCATGCCTTCATTACACGAGATGTGGACATGCGTATCGTTGCAGTTATGATATTACTCACATATGCTTGTGCATAATTTTTTTAACGTGAAACAGTGATGCATAGAAGCATGATCATGTGAGTGAGATCATGTCCATGCATCGTCTTCGCTGCCTCATCTCTACTAATTTAGCTCTTAACACGTCATTCACAGAACGATGAATGTGGTCAACATCACGTGAGTGAGATCAGGTCTGTGAATAAACTCAATTGCATTTCAACAATTAACAGACATGGAAAAAGGTTTTTCTGATCTTTTGTAAGAGCTAAATTGGTGGAGACTAGGATAAAAATCAAAAGTTCTCAGCTGGGATTCTCTGTCACTTGCCTTCAGTATGCTAACAAATAGGTAATTTTTCTTTGCACAGTACATATAGATAAATTTGAGATTGCACAATCAAACTTTCTTTGAGGGGCCGTGTGAATATTAAGGACAAAGTTATACTCTCAAGTTGTTATAAGTCGTCCTCGTGCATAGCATGGTTACTTTTGAAGGAAAAAAACCAAAAACTTTATTGTCAATAAGTTAAGCTGAATAACGCACATTCTCTTTGTGATGCTGAAGCGAGCATGCTGTGGTGATCCCCGTCTCTCTCTTCTCTTCATTTTTTGTGATCACCATGAACTCATATTACTAGCAATCGAAAATTTTGATTAAAGCCAATTTTCATTCATTCCTGATTACAATGTCGATGAGATTGTAAGATGACACTCTTAGCGTGGGTGAGAAAAGAGAGAAAGTTGCTGAGTTGTATGTTCTCAACTAATTATCCTAGAAAAGAGATTGTTGCAGATAGAACTATACCAAAAGAATTTCAAAGTCAAGATACTCGTCAAGTGTAGTGTAGATTGTGTGAACAGGACAAGTAAGAAAACTTACCTGCTATTCGTTTCCGTTTAATTAACCAAATAATAGCCAAACGCACCAAAGAGAACCACAAAGAAGCCTGAAACTGATGTAACAACTGGAACGAGGGTGGTTTTTTGTTTCTTCTTCTGCGCGCAGGATCAGCTAGGCACAGATTTGCATTTCCTGTCAAACTGCCACGAAGAATGAAGGAGCTGAACTCAAATTCCTCTCTAATGTCCAGATTGATTTGCCAAATGCTGTGACAAGTTGGCCTTCTTATTTGCTTTTAATCACAATAAACAAAACATGTCGATAGTCTTTCCACCTATAAATGTTGCATGAGAGAGAGAGAGAGAGAGAGAGAGAGAGAACCTCATCTTTAATGTATTGTCCACAACCCTTTGATTAAGAGCTTCAGGAACTGATTTAATCAGGTTGTTTTCACTTAAATTTCTGCAAATATAGGCATGATTAGCGATTTGTCCACTTTAAATCCTTTGCTGCTTCACTCAGACACATTAATTTACAGAAATCTGAGATTTCGTAGTTCTGCCAGAGTTTCCGGTATTGCTCCTGTAAGCTGATTGTTGGACAAATCTCTGGAAAATAGCAAGTTTAGAACACCTAATATCAAGTTAACCAGCCCCATAGCCAATTGCAGGACGTTTCCACACATTAGGGCAATATTTCAACAGCCTATGTCTCCTAAAGCACAGCCTTAGTCATTCAACATGAGTTGACCCCCAGGGGATGCTTAATCATGAGTGACATGCAGGCGCAACTAATTCAACCACGGTGATACTTACAAGTACTCCAATCTTGATAGATGTGAAAGTGATGAGATTATGTCGCCCACCAAATTGCTTGAGCTCAATTTCCTGACCATAATAGATCAAAGTAGAGGATCCTGTCATTGCCATCTTCATAAAGGCAGCATTTTTTGGTACAACAAAGAAAAGTTTATGCAATGAACTATTCACAACGAAAATATTTTAGGTTCTCCTGGTGTAAATGTTTCAATTACTAGAAGACCATTCACAATCGTCAATTTCATTCCTTCCATGGGTCTCCCTACCTCCTTGTTCCATGTCATATGGTTATTATTGGTCCTAGAGTACCTAAAAAATTATTTTCGGGGGACCCAATACTTGCTCATAAACGACGCAATTTGGAACACTAATGTCTAAAAATTGGAAAAGTAGGCTATTGGTGAAAAAAGTTGCACAAACAGCATAACTATACAACGGAGAAAGAGGGAGCATGTGTTGCCGATCAATGAGTGTATAACTTGTCATGACCCACCCCTTCCATATGGAGCAACCTCACAAAAGAATAATCAAGATGGTGAGTTTTTGGGGTGGGTCAACTTGGGGATTAGTTTATGAGTTCTCTCCAATATCATGGGAGGCTTAGGGTGTCCAAAGCTCCCTTTTTTAAAGCAATGAACATGACAAAGTTCTCGGTCTATCTGAGAATTCATCTTGGAAGGTTGCATTTATCGTAAATATTCTTTCTCATGGATACAAAAAACTTCCGGTGTTCATGACGAATGATAATTAAGTTTCACCAAGAATATCAGTATTATCTGAGAAAAAGCACGAGGGGACTCACAGCGATATAATCCTTGGAGGATTTCCATAGCTACAATTTAGACCATCCCATGTGTAATTGCTTGGTACGCACGGATCACCTTGCCAGCTTTCCCTCTTAATGCGATACGTCGCTTTGATGTCATTGATCGCTTTCACTGTGATTCAAATCACCAAAAAATATCTATTATCTAAAGAGAAGGATAGAGATGCGAAAAGTGGGTGCGATCACGCATGAGTTACACAGACTTTTAGTTTTTCAAAGGACTCGTGACATTTCCGGGCTTCAACTAGAAGACTTTCCAGCAATTACCAAGTAAAAAGTAGCCAGAGCAGGGAAATAAGCGGATAGCAGAGTTATACTTATTGACAGAATATCTGTGTAAATATTGTTGATGTCCATTGTAGCACAACTGTACATGAGTGTATATAAACAGTAAAACATATAGAAGAATGAAAGCATACCATCATCTTGTGCTGTGGGTACATTTGGAAGATCGCCAACAGTATAGAACTCCACAGCATTGAGGATTGGCGGATTTCCTGTTGTATTTGTCGCATCAATCGAGAAGGTGATGAGCGACCCGTAAACTGGAGTGGAAACTACAACCACTGCCTTCAAGTATTCAAGGCTCACGGTCTCCATGAATTGGTTATCATTCATGGAAATTGTGAACTCACTCCGCAGGCCGCTCGTCAGTCTCTCAATCTCGATGAGATGAAAGTACACAATCCATTTCTCTGGGGAGTTTGAATGGGTGCAATTTACTTCCAAGGGAGAACTGGAACTCGTTGTTCTTTCAGCGGTCCGAAGAACTTCCCAGGGAACCTTATACTTGTACGCATCATTTTTGTCAGATAAATCAATGACAGATGTGGTGTTCAGTATGGACCAGTTATAGTCATCGATTCTACTTGTCCAGATCCGATCGTAAACATCAAAAGGGTGCCTGTGTGAGGCATTTCGACAAACAGTTTAAGAGCAAACAATTAAGCAATTGACTTGAGTGACTAGCAAATGCCAATTCATATGGACATGCAACAGAAATATGCAACAGAAATATCGAAGCTACTGTATTCAACACATTACTAGGAAAAGTGCCTATTTCAATTAAAACATAAATAAACATTCAAGTATAAGGGAAATTATCGCATTAACGTATTAAACAATAAGAGATTTTAATGTCAACATAGCATTATCATTTTGAGTAACTTATTCTATGACTAATCAACCGTGATATTTCGACTTATTACATTCGTATTATTTCTCAAGTACAGGTAAATTATGTAACTTTATTTTTTGGTCAAAAAATTATGCAACTTTATTTAGTAGACTACTTGCATCCTAATATAACATATTATGTCAATATTAAGGAGCAAAATTTTTTGACACAAAAGAGGTACAATTAATAGATACAAAGAAGAGAGAGGAGAGGGAGAGGGACGCGAGCAATAAAATATGTAGATGATTAATCCCTGTAAAATTAAACGTGCAATACATTGCGTGTATAGAAAATTGTCGTTTGTAAGGCCATGGCTATTTCAAATAAGGCCTGACCTCGCCGGCTGGCTAAATATTCCGGTCGATCAATGACATTTTTGTCATAATATATTTTTAAGGAGAAATTATCAAAAAAATCCTAAACCTATTGCACTTTTGCTAATTTAATCCTAAATCTTTTAATTTTATCAATTTAGTCATAAACATTTTGCATTTGTACCAGTTTAGTCCATCTAGTTAATTTTGACTGGCCGCCATTGACGGGGCAATTTTTAATAATATTTTAATATTTTTCTGATTTATTTATTTTATTTTATTTTTTCTATTTAATGTTTCATCTTCAACCTCTAGACACTGAAGCAAATCCCCAATGCTCTGCAATTGAAAGGCCTTCTCCATTTGAGAGAAGCGAACAAAAGTTTCAATGACTCCCCAATCATCGTCGATGCTAGGCGAGGCTAGCGTCAGATCTGGGCAGCTCTCGCAACAATGGTGACACAATGCCATGCTCGAGCAAGCTCGACCTTGCTCGGCAATTGCGACACCATGGACGAGCGAGCTCGAGCTCACCCAGCTATGGCATTGCCAGATCTATTTAGAAACTAAAGATTGTGCCTAATTTTGGTCATAGCTCGCCCGCCCATGGTGTTGCCAGATCTGTTTAGAAACTAAAGACTGGACTTGATTTTGGTCACATTTGATCAAGAGATTGTTTAGAAGCTTAAGAGTGCACCATAGTGCCCAAAGGCCTTGGCTCCTTACATTAGATGAGTGTAATCTGGTTCTTTATTTATTTATTTATTAAGGGTGTGACCAAAGTCGGGTCATCCCAGTTCACCGCATGAGCTCGACCGAGCTAAATTTAAGCTCAGGCTTGAGCTTCATGAAGTGTTTCTGTAGTAAGCTCGAGCTTAAAGTGATTGGAGGTTGAAGATGAAGTAAAAAATGGAAAAGAATAAAAAAAAAAAAATCTAAAAAAAATATCAACATATTATTAAAAATTACCCCATTAGCGCCGGCTGGCATCCACGTCAATGCCGGTCTGTTAGAGTTGGTTACATGGACTTAACTGGCATAAATACAAAAGGTTTAGGACTAAATCAGTGCAAAAAAAAAAAAAGGTTTAGGACGAATTGTACAAATGCAAAAGATTTGGGACTGAATTGACAAAATTAAAAAATTTAGAACTGAGTTGACAAAAGTGCAATAGGTTTAGGACTTTTTTGACAAAATTTCCCAATTTTAACCTAATTTTTAGTTAAATTAAATGAAAAATAAAGTGCCCTCTCGTCTGTGTTTCTTTTTTGGTAAACTTTTACTTTTTTGTTTATTTTTTGAAAATAGAAAATAAAAAATAAAAAATAACATGTTGAAATGGCACTAATCAACTGGTGAATCAAACCCTTTTTTTGATATTGATATGATCACTTCAAGCCCTTATTTGAAATAACGTCTATTTTAAGCCTTTTTTTAAGATAATGATGGTACTTCAAGCTCTTATATGATTACTATACATTTGTATTTCAAAATTAATTGCCAATCACCTGATTGCGGACTCCAGCTGCCTTCCAACATCACGCCGGCTAATGAGTTGCAAGAATCCATTTCCCGATCCGTAGATGTCATCATCAAGAGTTCTTAGTTCCAACGCCGAAATGAAGGGAACTCCGTTGCCAATGTTCACAAGACACACTTGTATATCATCTGCTTGGGACACATACATGATTTCTTCATAGAAGTAGGTCGAGTACCCCACCGTGAACCAATAATTGACGTCGATGTATATGTCGAATGAAGGAGCTTGATTCTTCCCATCATAGTTCCTGTACCAAAAGAATGCCCTAATCAGATAGGTGGTGTTCTTGCCTCGATCTGGTCTTAAATTGTAACAGTTCCTCTTTCCGTTGGGAAAGCTCCTTACATTCTCCCACAATTGTAGATTATCAGGATATTCGAGCACCCTTGACGTCTCCATGATCGCTCCGGAGTCTATCAATCCTCCATCCAGTTCGTATGTTATGCCAGTTCCCTCTTCGGTGTATGCAAGAGTTGCCCCGCAATCGATGCTGATAAAACCTTGTGAGTTCAGAGAAAAGGAAGAAGTTTGTGAGTCTGTTGGACCATTGGAACAAGTTAAGTGAATCTTGATCATTCACAGGTTTGATACCACAATGTCTAGCCTACTGACGATTTGACGCCGGATCAAGTGAGGATGAACATAAAGAAGAGACCGTTTTGTTTCATTAAAAGATCAAAACTCATGGATCGCCATAGGCAACGACATTGTATGAAGCGCGGAAGAGAGAGAGAGACCTGGAATTTGTTGGCTTGAACCACAAGGACTAGTGCTGAAGCTAAAGAAGCAAGCAACGCAAACAAGAAAGCTATAATGGATCTTTCCATTGTCATGGATCAGTGGAGATTGTCCAAGAGAGAGAGAAGTGTGAGGAAGACATGCATGCTCGCACTCCTTATATTTATATAGTGAGCTCTCTACACGCACGACCCCACGCGGTTTGATTGAGACAGGGCTACATCGCAAGAAGACCAAGACTCGTAGCCGATCTTCGTCTGCAAACATATCAAAGTTTAAGTACAAATTACATGTGAATCGACAGCTTTTCTTACACCCTCGTCCGTTGGCCCCGACGCCCACGCTGACCATAGGCGAGAGGATCGCTGGCCCCGCCTTCATTGCGAAAATGGCGAAAAAGATCGAACAAAAGTCATCTGATCGACATTTGGCGAGAAAAGAATAGTAATTTTGGCACATTTGCACTTTATACACAAAAGTAGGGCACAAAAAGTAGGGCACATTTGCCAGTACTATTGATGTGAATACAATGTAAAAATTGTTAAAATATTTTCATTCAATGCCGTTCCCACTTCCCACAGCATTTTTTTTCCTAACATCCAAACACAAGAATCCTATGCCATTTCATTTCCCCATTTTACCAAACAAAAATTCTGAAATCGTCATGCCTTGCCATTCCCCGATTCCCTTCCACTCCGCCATAGATAACACAACATTAAATACAATGGTACGTTGGTACAGTACTTTCAATGCCAATGATTTTCCCTGTACTTAGGACCAGCCAACCCTGCCGCGACGCCCTCGCCAAATTTGGCCAACTGAGGGTGCTGATGTCCTCACCTACCCCGAGTGAAGGCCACGACACTATTACTCTGTGCCGGCAAGGGCGTCCTAGCACTAAGCCTAAAAAAAAAATAAGAAAAGTGAAGAAAAGAAGAAAAGAAAAAAAAAGAATATTATTATATGGTAATTCAAAATATCATTAAAATTTGTCCACGTTAGTAGTGGCCATACCATGTAAGACAAATGACATCCATGTTAGTGATTTTCGGTCAAAATTGACTAGATAGACAGAATTGATACAAATGCAAAAGGTTTATAACTGAATTGACATAATTGTAATATGTTTAGGAATTTTTGATGATTGTCCTGTTAATAAGTTATTCAGGAGTATCAAATAATCGACGTGAACTTCGATGGCATTTATTGGAAGATAGTTTGTTCCCAAAAAGCGAAGATACACATAAAGAAATCCAAATTATTTCGTCCATGATGGCCGTTTCCACTCCGTTTCCCTGGAAGCTCTCGCTTTCGACCAAGCTTCTTTCGGCCAAAAAGCCTAAAGGCATCGTGCCAAAATGGAACATAGCAATGATTTCACAAACTTTCTATCTACAAAGTCCCATGTTATCAGAAACGCATTTGATGAGAACAAAAAATATTTGTTCCCGAAACAAAAATTCATTAATAATAGCATGAAATCTTTCTCTATAGTCGTGATGGTGGATGGATAGGATTGGGGATTGACAACGAGAAAGTTTTTATTTATGTTTCTATTGTAGAAATAGAAAAGAAAAAAATTTTACTTCTCATTTCTGTTTCAATTCTATTTTTAGGTTAAAATATGTCCTTGAAATAGAAAAATGAATTGCATTACCAAACGGATTTCTGTTCCTAACCAATTCCCGGGAATAGAAAATTGAAAATAGAGAAACATAATGGTTATCATGCGTGTCTTAAAAGTCATTTTAGCCGTGTTCCGAAGAGATTTAGGTCTTCTTCTTCTTCTTCTTCCTTTTTTGTTTGCCTCCTTTGATGCAGAATGCTTCTTTCCAATTGAAGACGAGAATTATGAAAGGAAAACGGTAAGTTGGTTATGGTGTTTGGGTCCCTTCCCCAGCTTTCAGTTTCGATGCCGCACCATTTCTAAGATGGAGGAGCGACTGGAGAATTCAAACTCATGATTAAGAGAGCTCCATTCTTATCTAACTAGGCCAACCAAGAGTTGGGGCAAACTGGAGAATTCAAACGTGATTGTGCCCAAGGCGGAGGAGAAGAAGCCCGAGGCCACGAGGTGGAGATCCACTGATGAGAGAGATGGGAGTGTAGTGACTACTCTTGTTCATGTGCGTTTCAAATAGTTTATTGAATCTGCGTTTTGAGATCCATTGATGAGTTGGCAGCGGCAGGAGCCCCGGGGGGGGGGGGGGGGGGGGGGGGGGGGGACAGGCGGCGGGAAGGCGGGCGGTGGCAAGTGGCAGCGGCAAGTGGCGGCGGTGAGGGCGAGTAGCGGCGGTGGCAGGTGGGTGATGGGGAGGGGGGCTTGGAAGCTATAGCTCATTTACAATGAGTATTTGAAAAGCTATAGCTCATTAGTAAAAAATGGGTAAAAAATGAATTGAGCTAAAACCCATTACAACCATATTTGAATAGGCTTTATAAAGTTTAGACCCATATTTGACCCATTTTTCAAATTTATTGAACCCATGTATGACCCAAAGTGTATAAAAATGATTTAAAAAGTGGGTTAATGACCTATATTGACACCCTCTAGTACTACCTTACAATATATAATTTACGCTATTTTTGCACCTCATTGGGACAATAGATTTACAATGCTGTAAATCAGTTTTACGACGTGTCACAATATTGTTTTATACTTAATTACGACGAAACCTCGTAATATTGTTCGACACGGCAATGTAACATAGAAGTCATCGTTCATGCTGATCTATTATTGCAGCGGAAAGTAAAATACTTGCGTAATTTGTCGGCAAACTTAACCAGATCAATTAGATTGGGAATCTGTAATGAGCATACCAGTCTAGGCAAAATAGTAATAATTATTTGGTGCATGTAGAAATATCAGAAATAGGATGAGAGGAATATCTCGCTTCATGCGAATTATGATTGTTTTGAATGCTCGATGGATTTCACAGTAAGAAAAAAAGGAAGACATAAATAAGCAATGTTTTTATGCAAGAAAATTGTCCAACTAGTCTAAATCTATAGTACGGATGCCAATTCAATTATAAACCTTTAATTTTGCTATTTGAATCGTAAATTTTTGCGCGAAATTTCAAACGGCTTTGTTAACATAGCATTCTTTGGATTACTGTGAGTCATAAATTCTTAAAAGAGTAGATCTGTAATTATTTTTAGTTAATTTATATTTATTTATTTATGGCCGAAAATAAGATGTTATTTTTACAATCATCTAAATACCATTACATAATCAATTTTCAATTCCAAAATAAAGGCGATTTCATCGAAAATCGCTGACGTTTGACAGCACAAATCGAAAGGACCACATTGAAAATTGAGCAAATGTTTTCCCTCGATTGGCAGAGCTGAAAGATATTAGGATTGAATCGGTATTCGAATCATAGATCCAAAGCTGACTGGATAATTTTCAGATGGCATTGGGACTTACACAACGTGCGACGTCCAATAACGGAGAAGAACAACGCATGCATGGAGACTTGCCAAGATGTTTCGCTATTTCAACAATGTAGGAGACGTGGCGCAACCTGACTTGCGCTTGGGTGATGAAATAGAAAGGAGGACAACTTCCCTCTTAGTCCATTCCAATGATGCCCGGTCACTTTTTTATTTATAAAGTCGTCGTACGAGAGAAAAAAGCATGTCGGGCCATATTTTGGCAATGGGAAACAGATGTCTTACATCAGTCAATAAATATCTCAAGCAAAAAAACAAGAAGCTAAACCAGGGTTTTCGAGAGAAATTAGGAAAGCGTGAGCACGAAACACCAAAAGGACATTAGGTGTCCTACATCAGTCAATAAATATGTTGGAAAACAATTAGTTGGCAAAAATGAAATCAAATTTTGAGATGTGAATACACCATCATTAAAGAATATTGCCTCATAATGTTGTTGGGAACATGAACATGCATATGTAAATAAACAATATAAACGCAGAGAAAATAAAAACTCATACATGTATTTTCAAGATGTTGTTCGCGCATTTCAATCAAAATCATATCAAACGAAGAGGGTTATATGGATTACCTTTTATAGTGTGTTTGAAATGAATTGGTTCAGATGTTTTTTAATTCGAGCTCCAAAAGTGTTGGACCTCTAGTTTAGACACATCATCATCGTATGACGAATGGTAAAAAGATGATGTGGATAAACACCATACTTGATCGTGCTAATAATCTTGTGAAGATAATTTTCCGTGCTCTTAATTTTTTCGGTCACCACTCACTTACCAATAAGAGGGGGGAAAAAACATTGCATTCTCTCTTACGAAAATTGCATACCTTTTTCAGATTAACCAGTTGTGTGAGCTGCACAACAACGCACGATCAGTAACTGGTCGTGCTTTGGCCCGAAAAAAACCACGTTACTCATCGTGCACGTTGCGCCACAACACACGATCAGTAACCACTGATCGTGCGTGTGCACTCGGTCAGCAATAGTTGATGGCCGAGCTGAGTCCACACGGTCAGCAACTATTGCTGACCAAGTGCATGCACTTTCCTAATTTTAATTTTTTTAGTTTTTATATACATACGTATATCATATCCATACATACATATATATAAACCAAAAAAAAAAAAAAATTCAGTAGGTGTGCAATCTCACGTGTGCAATTGGCACATCAACATATGTCCATTTTCAGGCAAATGTGTGCCTTATATGCACGCACGTTCATGACAAAAATAAGAATCAATTAAATATCATTTATTTAATTTCAGTTCGACTAATTGATAGTCATGATGCAAACTTAATTTGCAATATCATCTTTCACGTTTAACATAATCATTTATTGATTAAGGTGTGTGACATTCCTAGATTCATCATTGAATTGACAGTAAAACATGCACTAACATATTAGTACTTCAAAGAGAATTGATTATCTCGATTTACCACTAGGTCCTACAAGGCATGAATGACATCTAGCAATATGTCATGGCTACCTAACCAATGTAAATGCTTTAGGAACATAATGAACCCGTCAGCTTTGGTTACGGTATAATTAAATCCCTCTGTCTTTTCTATGGCTCGATTGAACAAAGACCATTGAATATTTATCAAGCCACCGATTTGATCATATACACAAATCTAATTGACATGTAGTTATAAGAGATATGAACATTTCATTCTCGGTTACAACCCTGGCTGACGATTTCAATGCATTGATCATAATTAGATCGCATATGATATTATATTTGCATGTAACAAGGAGACATATTCCATTTTACACACATGTGTGAATTTGTATGTGCATGAACTATGACCACAAAGTACAAAGATGAGATCAACGAATCGCCAATATGTGCACTTGTGAACCATAGCCATCCAATAGACAAGTCAACACAGTGCCACAAAGTAAAGGATCATTTGCAGAAGACTAAAGCATGAATGATTAGACATTGGACTACGCTAGAAGTTTCCATGTTTTCTAATCATTCAATGCGTATCACGTTCAATGAACTTGTTTGGACTCGAGCATTGCAATACCCAATAAACTTATGACTCATCATGTTCGTTAAGTATCAGTACATAATGATGAAGTTAAGAACACACTGATCTATTGACACTTGATTTTTGGGCCAATTTTATTTTCATAAATTTTTAGAAAATCCATAAAAAGTCATAAAATTGAAAATGTTTTCCATATTTTAGCATTTTTCGTATTTTATTTTCAAAAATTCAAAAAAAAATCATAAAAAAATGAGAAAATTGAAAAAAATCAACTTTGGGGACCTCAGCCTAGCCTAGAGGAACCAATTTTGAGCAAAAATAATTTTCCATATTTTTAGCATTTTTCTGTATTTTATTTTCAAAAATTCATAAAAAAATTAATAAAAAATAAGAAATTTGAAAAAAATTTGCTGGGACCTCAGCCCTAGCCTAGGGAACCAATTTTAAACAAAAATAATTTTCCATATTTTTCATATTTTTCTGCATTTTATTTCAAAAATTCATAAAAAAATCAACAAAAAATGAGAAATTTGAAAAATCCAACCTTCGGAGACCTCAGCCAAGCCTAGGAACCGATTTTGAACAAAAAAAATTTTCCTTAATTTTGGCATTTTTAATATTTTTTAGAAATAGGAAAATAATGGAAAATTAATAAAAAATAGCATTCAAGTCCAAAAAATGAAAAAAAATATTAAATATTTTATTTAATTTTCTCTTCATTTTTGCCCTGAATAAAATTTGAAAAATTCAATTTAGAATTTAGGGGTTTTCTTTATTAATTTCATTTTCATGCAATTATTTAAATAATATTCCAGAAAATTTATTCTTAGCTCTATAATTTTTATTCATTGCATGATGTGGAGTTAGTGCCCTCATCCTCATCTATTTTTTTTTTTACAAATTAAAATCCAGTCCAAAAGCCCCCATGAATTGTACAATTCGCCAAGAGAGGACCAGATAGCAATTTGAATTTTCAAATTAGCTCCCTAAAAATACTTTAAAATGCCAATATAAAAATTTTACTTTAGCGACTGAATTGAAAACTAGGCGCGACGTCATCCCTAGATTATGACCTTCTAAATAAATGCCGTGGCCCCAACATTTTACAAAAAGCGCATTAAGATATTGGAATGCAAAATAGGTCCTCAGGTCACCAATTTTTTTTAAAAATTGCTCCGGAATTTCTATGTCAAGTCCTTGGATTCATGACATGAAAATCATTTATCCAATAGATTTCATGTCGTAGAATTCAATTGTGCGAATTTAATTTGTGAAAAATTGCCAATTTACCTAACAGCGGATAATTTGAAGAAAATAAGGCAATTTAAGGGTTCCTTTTCTTAGTCCGGGTCGACGACTAGATCCGACCCCAAACCCGAACAAAATAGCATCTTACTTCCTCCTATCGCGACTTGCGCCAGAAGAGGTGGAAATTTGCAACTTGATATTACCAATTCTTGAGCGGAGCAAATAGGAAATCATGGAGCCATGATCTGAGAGTTGTTAGCCCGTGCCGGCCATCAAATGAGAGATTCTGAGGGAATTCCGTTGCCGAGAGTTTACGTTAGCCGGAGAATTTTTATAGTATAAATGAGAGAGGGGGATAGCCTCTGCTTTTCAGGGGCCGGCGCTTTCAAACCGCGCCGTTCCAGCAGCCTCGTCGCAGCGAACCAAGCATCAACAAGCCCTCAAGCGGTATCTGTAAGCTCTTTTTACACGACCACGCGAGCGAGCGTCGGCAACTATTAGGCTCGTCGTTTCGCCACCGAAAGAGTACAAGCCATTTTTCGACCTCAAGCTTGCGCCTTACAATGGCCGCAGCTTATCAGCTTCATTCATCCATTTAACATTCGAATTAGACGTTCATTAGACCTCTTGCACTACTTTCCTGGCATTCCCCTATAGCCATCTTTTTCCTGTTTTTGTTGCTATAAATCCTCGTGAGCTTCGACCTCCTGAGTTCCTCCCCCCCCCCCTTTTTCCCCCCCCCTCAGGCCATCGTGTCGAATTAGTGAGACCCTCCTACTAATCCTCGCTATACCAACCCTATCCATCTCTCAGGTAGTTCTCCTTGGAACCTTTGCTTTATGTCTTGCTCAGTGCTGTCATTTTTTAAGCCGTTTAAAAGTGAGATTTGCCTGTTAAAATTTGCCCGCGAAATCGCATCGCCCGACCAGAGCATGTTAGCGGTCATGCGTTACTGGGTCGTTTTCTCGCTTCCAAATCCACGCATGCGGTGTGACCGACTATTACAATGAACTAGGAGCGCTTCATAGCCAGAGTTAAGAGGCCGAAAGTTCTAACGACTTTTGCG